>CM069913.1:2706779-2802367 GCA_036172215.1 Camellia granthamiana
TTCCGAATTTGATGTCCGCGTCTATCGTTAACTCATTTTTTATGTCTAACGAGAAGAAGAGTAATGATGCCCGAACATGTCATCGTTGCTGACGTGGACCAATCATATTCAAGGATCGATTCGTTTTAGCCAATCACAAATAGGTCTCGCGATGGTATGATCTTGGCCGTTTATTTCACTGCGTGCCGTTGACTACGCGGTTTCATTCTTTTTTTTTTTTTTAGGGGAATTGCAGTCAATGGTTTTATAGTTTGAAATTTGTGTCACTTTAATTCTTAGATTTTGTTTGGGAATATTAAATAAGTTTATATTTTTTATCTTTTTATTTTTTTTAAGTCACATTAATTAATATTTCTTCTCTATTTTTTTATACATCTTTTTATAAAAAGTCAAAAAATATATTTATTTAGAACATTCCAAACAACTCCTTAATTTTTTAATTATAACACATTTTACTTTAAATTTAGAATCTTATCTTAAATAAAGATAATTGAAGATATCATTACTTAATTTCAAGAGCAAAATTATCAATTTTATAAAATATAAACTAATTTGATAAAAACATTTGTCAAAAAATATTTTTGAATTTCAAAAAAGGATAAATTATAAACACATAAATTACAAATTATCCATTGTGGTTCTAGAAATTATATTATGCCTCCTAAGATTTCTAATTTCATAACAAATAGGTCATTTTGTTAATAAATCATCAAGTTAATTAACAGTTTTTAATAATGTTAAAATTTTATTTCAATTAGTAATTCAAATAATTTTACTTTTTCAATTAATTATGTTAAATAAAAAATTCTAACAAGGAAATATTTGTAATTTTTCAAACTACAGAGGACAATTTATATTTTAAGTAAACCTCCGGGGGTGTATTTGTAATTTATTCTTTAAAAAATTATTTCTACCTACTAAAGATAAATTATGTAAAATTGATAAATTTCTTAGACATTTATTTATTTATTTATTTACCAAATTAATTTTTATTATGTATTTGGATGATTATAATGTAATGGGTGGTTGTTTTTATTTTCATTCAATTAGTTTCTATTTTTTCCAAAAATTAAATATGACAACAACTTTGATATCATTATTAAACCAATCTATTAAATCAAAAAATCTAAAACTAAAAATAATTCATATATTAATATATCGATTACACATTAAAATCCTAACAACCACTCATTATATGATCACCATTCAAACACATAATAAAAATTAATTTGGTAAAAAAAAAAGTCTAAAAGATTTATCAATTTTACATAATTTTTTCTTTGGTTGGTAGAAATAATTTTTAAAAATTAAAAAATATTTTGTTGACATTTATTTTTGTCAAATTAATATTTTATCAAATTGACAATTTTACCCTTGAAATTAAGCAATGATACCTTCAATTATCGTTATTTGGAACAAGATTCAAAATTCAAGATCAAATGTGTCACAATTGAAAAATCAGGGACCAAAGTGACACAAACTCCAAACTATAAAGACTATTAATGTAATTCGTCCTTTCTTTTTTTCTTGAGAAAACTACAAATGAGGCCAACTTTTAAAAATAATTACGAATAGATAATTAAAATTTATAAATTTTCTCATTAATCTGATTTTTTTTTTTCACCTTTCAACTGATATATTACTTTCCTTTTTTCTTTCTCTCCTTCGTCATTGTATTGAGATATTAGTAAGATCATCTGACATCCTTCTTCTTTTTCTTCTTCCTATAATTATTATTAATAATTTGACCCCCAAAAAAAGGGTTAAATTTTTAATTTGACATGAGATGCTTCCATTTTCATTTATTTCAAAATTTCATCAATTCTTTTTAAAAATTTTAAATTTATCTCTAAAAGGTTTTTCATCAAATTTTGTAAAAAAAAAAAAAAAACTTATTTTATCTTGATTTGATGAAAAATTTTGTGAACACTCGATTTTATGCAAGTTTGATGAAGTAATTAGAAGTTATTTTTATCAAATTTTCATTAAATTTAAAATTGATAAAAAAAAATTGATGAAAAATAATAATATGTAATTATTAACAATTATTTCAATACATTCAAATTATATCTAACTTTAAAATAATGAAATTTTAAAATAAAACATGTTTAAAAATCACATTATTGTAGGAATAAAAGGCAAAAAAATATTTTGTTTAATAATTGAACGTGTTGGTACAATTTACAGGCAATAGTAATTTTCATTGACAATTTTATTCTTACACACACAAATTTGACTTTAGAATTTGTGAAAATTTGCAATTTTTTTTTTTGAAGTCTTTGGCTCTAGCAATAAGTGGAGGACAAAAAAAAAAAGTTTTTGTTAATAAAGCATCTTTATAGGATTTATTTAGGCCTTGAGTTGTGTCGACTGGCAAGGGTAGAGGTAATTGGTGTGTATCGTCGTAAGAATAATAATAAATTTGAATTTTTGTCCAAAACATCAGGATGTTTTTTAAGGTACATAAAATTATTTTTTTAGTCATATATCCAAGTTTCGTTTAGTTTTAGATTTTTTATTAAAAAAATATAAAAAGATAAAATTAATTACATAAATCAATAAGATAAATATCACATAATTATTATATTTTTTCTCTCACAAAAATCAAAAAGTCAAACCAAATGAGACTAAAAAAGTCAGACTAAAAAAGTCTCAATATAAAAAAACTAACTAAAAAAGTCAATGCCAAACAAAGACTTTAATAAGTTTTCCTATAATGAATTTATATATCATATAAAGAAAATGAGGTTTCTAACCCACAAGCTTTGTAGGAACTCCAATATTCCTAATTTTTTAATTTTTTTGATTTAAAAAAAAAACTCAGCATTTATTGACTTCTCCCAACCCACAAGCCTTTTTTAACTCTTCCCATACCTACTACTACACTCTTTTCAACTTCTTCAATACACTATGATTAGTGATGAGATTGTTAAATTATTGTTAAAAAAAAATCTAAAAAAAAAAATTTGTATATTAAAAAAATATCTAAAATAAATATAAATTCTTATTAAATCTATCTAAAAAAAATCTAAAATAAATATAAATTCTTATTAAATATAAATTCGAAATAAACTTCTCACCCAAACAATTCTTAACTTTTAAACAATTAAAAAAAATCTCCATTCACTAACTTTTATTTTATAATCCCACGTCGAGAAAAAAAAAAGAGAGAAATAGTAAATTGTTTCACTTACATAGTGTGATTCCTATACTCCTATTTATATAAGCAAAGTGAGATTTTTAGTAAGAAGCTTTATGATCAATATCTCATACTAATTTTTTTAATTTTCTTAATTTTAAACAATTAAGAAAATCCTGATTAGTTAACTTCTATTTAATTTTTATTTTACATAATATAAAAAAATTAAATATAATTATCATATTTTTATTAAATAATATATTATTTTATCTCGTGCATAACACGAGTGATATACTAATATATATAGAATGAAAAGTTTCTATTTACTCCACAATTTCATCTCATTATATTTTTATTTTAAATTTTTTTATTATAATTTTATTCTTACATGAATCTATAGTTAAGAAATTTTTAGTTTTAAAAATATAATTGCTCAACCCAACCACTCTCATCATCATTATTTGTCAGCTGACTTTCACCACCATCTATGGGTGTTTGTGATTCGATTTTAGACGGTTTATTGATTGGTTTGGACCGACTTACATATATGCGGCTTGAGAAAAATTTAATCTACAGTGTAGGTTACAGTTTGTACAGATAGAGTTCGCAGATGTGTCAGCGGTTTGCGGATTGGACTTTTTGTCAATCTCCATATTCAATATAATATAAGATTGATTTCAATTTCAAAAGTAATTAACAGATTGAATTTCTCTTCCATGAAGAAGTAGATTCAATTTCTTACAATGTTCACAGAGCAAACAAAAACAAATAAAAACAAAAACATTGAAAAACAATGTTCTGAAACTAGGGGTGGCAATTTGAACCCGGCCCGACGAGGACCCGACTCCCCGACCCCGATTTGAGCGGTTTTTTCCTTAAAAATATCTCCAACGGGGCAGGGATGGTATTGAAAAATCAATCCCCGATCAATTTCAGGTCGGGGACGGGGATAAGTGTCCCAGGCCCGTACCCGACCCGTCTCCGTCCCCATTTGTCCCCAAAATGAAATTACTATAATACCCTATATATATATGAATCCTTCACACACTCAGATTCAGTCTGATCTCATCTCATCTTTTGGTCTCTCTCTCTCTCTCTCTCTCTCTCTCTCTCTCTCTTCGTCCCCTTTATCTCTTTTCTCGCCGTCGTCGACTACCACCACTCCCATAGTCGCCCAATCGCCATGGCTACCACCTTCGTAGCAGCAATCTTCTCTGCGAAACGACCTCATCTTCTCTGCTTCGAACACGCACAGCCGCCCTACGTACAACCGATGAAGATCCAGATCCATATGCTCAGCCGCCGGAGTTGCTCAGTTGCAAGATATGATCTAATCTGATCTGATCCATGTGTACAAGATCCAGATCCAGATCTATTTCTATTTGATCTGTTTTATTATACACAAATTTAATTTGTTTTCATTATTATACACATCTATTTTCTATGCAGATCAAAGAATCAGTTTTGTACTTTTATTTGGAATATCATTATTTACAGGGTAGCACCACCAGCTGCTGCAACAGTCTTAGCATCCCTAGTTGATTTTATAGTTTGGAGTTCATATTCACCCTCTTCCTCCCCCCTCCCCCCTTTCCTTTTCAAAGCTGTAGAATTCGTTATAATGGAAATTAAGTAAATTTATAATTGATGTTGATTGCATGAACTTGAGGCCTACTTGACATAAATCTGATTTACACATATTTGTTGTTCTTGATGATGTTGTTGTTGTTGATGATAAATTGTTGTATTTTTTGAAGCTTTTTTTTTTTTTTTTTGGCCGGGGAATATTCGGGGTCGGGGAAACCCGGTCCCCGTTAGGGGCGGGGGCAAGTTCCCCGTCGGGGATCGGGGCTGGGAACAGGGAAAATTCGACCATCGGGGATCAGGAACGGGGAGGGTGATCCCCAGCCCTGTCCCGCCCCGTTGCCATTCCTATCTAAAACAATATTTTCTACAACATTTCTTTTTGTATCATGAAATTAAGGTTTGGTGTGTTGGCCAAAAATATCTAGGATAAGATAAATGAAATCAACGATTCAGGTTTTTTTTATGAAAATATATATCTATATATATAAGTGCGGGCGGATTCTTACGGGTGCAGATTAAACTCGCAACCCACAATTATGTCATATTCCAAACCGCATCCGCTCGTATTATGTCTACGAAACCGCCTATTGTATGTTGATCGATTTGAGTTGTGTGAGTTGTACGAGTTGTGCGGTTCAGATAACCCCGATGCCCAACCCTACCACCACCTCATCTCTCTCTCTCTCTCCCCCTTCTTCCACCACTTTCTTTGTAGTTATATTTTGCTTTCGTTTGGAATGTGGATTGACTTTTTAATTTTTTGACTATTTTAGTTTGGGGTTAAACAATCTCATTTAAGATGGGCTTTTAACTTTTTTGACTTTTGTGAGAGAAAAAATAAAATAATTATGATTTTAATGTGACATTTTATCTTATTAATTTTTTAACTTATTTTGTCTTTTTTAGTTAAAATAGTCAAAAAAAACCCATGCCAAACATAGCCTTTGTCAAAAATATTTAAGAATAATATCTATCCAAGATAATGAAAGAATCATAGAAAAGTTTAAAAAAATTATTATTAAAGTTCGTAAAATTTTTAACTAATCTATTTTTATTTTATTTTTTTAAAAAGAATTGTTATTTCTCCAAAATCTAGCATTGATTATTGATTCGACTAAATTACGATGATATTAAAATTGCAAAGACAAATTTGAGCCAATAAAAAATTATAGAGTAAATTACAAATATGCCTTATGAGGTATGTTTAAAATATAATTGATTATTGTGGTTCTGAAAATTGTATCCTGCTTGTTGGCTGTATAATTTGTAAAAGCTAATCACAATTTAACATGTGGCATGAAGAGAGTAATTTAGGGAATTAATATAAGATGCCAACCAAAGTCAGACACATGTCAGCCCGCATTAATAATAATGGATCTGCGTAGCACTAGAACAATCGAGGGATATAAGGTGATGTGGCCTAATGGTTACTCACAAAGTTCAAATTCAAAATCAGAAGGGAAGCCTAACTGCAAAGGTGGCGTAATGGGACTGATTGTGAGAGAGCATGTTCAGTAATCATGGGAGGACATTTCGACGGTTAGAAGCCCATTTCGACGGTTAGAAGCCCACTTCGACAGTTATCATTGAGAAGTATAAATAGCAGAGAAGGCCCTAGAATAAAGAATCCAGACTCAGATCGAAAAACTAGTTTATTTACTTTGTTTTCCCTTCCAGTTTTTACAATTCTTTGCATTTCTGTACTTCGATTCCTGTACTGCACTTCATTCATAGGATTAGTTTCAAATAGCTTGTTGTTGTAAACCTCTACGAGGCTAGGTCAAATCATTATAGGTTTTTCATTTTTACTTAATGAAATTCTAAAATTATTCTTCACTTGTTATTTACCAAATTCTCCTAAACAAGCCACCACTAAAAGTCCTCTTCATTGAGGCTGAAAGAACTAAAACACAATCGTCTGATAAATGGTTAACACTTAATCTTCTGTAAGGACTGACTGGTCCTTGCTAACACACTTAAAATTACAATATTAACCTTCGAAAGCCAAAAAGCCAACATATATTTTTGGCACGCCCCGTGGGACTAATCGAAATGGCTAGACGTAGGAGACAAGGAGAAAATGAAAGCCTGGAAGAAGGTGTGGAAGGAGAGGTAGAAGTACCCGATCTAGAGGATAATGTGATAACACATCCTATAGAAGCACACCTATCTCATCAAAACCTATGGTCGAACAGACCAGTAATTCAAAACACGCACCACATGTTCACAATATTGGACGAGGCCATGGAATTGGACCATCCACTGTTCCATCTACTCGGCCAATGAATCCATGGGGAGGCCTGGTAGATGTCATGGGACAACAGTTAATGAACACAATAGAAAGATGGACAATATCCTTTATGGATCGGATAAATTCCCATCAACCAACTAACACAAGGCATATGGAGGAAAATTCAAATATTTCTCAGCAAAGATTGGCTAGAGATAAACAGCCTATGCAAAGTAATGGACACACTAATCGTCAGACTAGTAATCAAAATTATGAAAGACCATCACCTATACCTCAGTCATGGTATGAGCCTTTTTCGAGGCCTATGGTAAATCAAAATGCCTCATTACCTAACAGCGAAGCTATACAAATTGGTGGATTTGGTCAAACACAAGAAAATGGCATGAGAATGTTTTCAAATCCCATGTTCGAAGCCACACCTGGCACAAGAGGGTTCACTAATCCTCTGTTTGAATTCATACCTGGGGGGGTTGGAAGGGTTTCCTGCGGCTGAGAGAGAAACAACACCTGTTCCTCCTATTGTAGCCCCTTTCGCAGGTCCTTTCACAGGACAGGCTCAGAGAGGTCAACCATACCTTCAACAGCAGCCAATACCACAGGGACAACCAGTCCCAAATATACCTCCCTATGGACCAAGAGGACCTCAAGTACAAGGGTTTCCACCAAATCCTGTGTTTGTTCCTCCAACGGTAGTCCAACAAGAACAAAATATGGTTCCTAGGGACCAAATTGCTGATATTGTCAGATAAATGTGTGGACCTATGGCTCAGGGGATTCAAACTCCTGTGTATAAGAAGCTGTACCCGGAATGGGTGGATAGGGTGCATGAATACCCAAAGGGGTTTAGAATACCAGACTTTGCTCTTTTTTATGGGAATGGAAACCAGTCAACAGTCAAACACATTGTTAGGTTCGCAGCGCAATGTGGTGAATTTACCAATAATGATTACATGAAATTAAGACTTTTTCCAAATTCTCCAACTAGGGCAGCTTTTGTATGGTATATTAACCTTACACTTAGCTCTATCCAAACTTGGCAGTAAATGGAGGAGGCATTTCATGCCCAATTCTTCCAAACAGTGCCAGAAGTTTCCATAGCAGACTTGGCAAGGTTGAGTCAAAGGCCTGATGAGAAGGCTGTTCAATTTATTGCCAAATTCAAAAGAGCACAGAACAAGTGTAGGGTCATTCTACTAGAGCCTGAATTTGTGAGATTGGCTCAAAATGGTTTAGAGTTTAGGCTTTGAAAGAAGTTCGACTCAACTGAGTTTTGAGACTTAGTGGAATTAACCTATAAGGTGTCTAGATATGAATCATTACTTGAGGAAGAACAAAATCGAAGTAATGCATCATACAAGACTTATTATAGAGACCCTAATTACGAGATTGATGCAGCAGAGATCGTAGGAAAAAATTATGTGATCTGTGAGGCATTAATTCATAAGGACACTACAATAGACCAGCAGTTTAAAAAGAAAGACCTTCATAGGAAATACTCTTTTGATTTAATAAAGGCAGATGACATTTTTTATCATTTACTTGCAACAAATTTCCTAAACTTATCAAAGGGAGTTAAAATTCCTTCCCCAAAAAAACTTAAAGGGAAAATGTATTGTAAATGGCACAATTCTTGGTCTCATTCAACTAAAAACTATATTATTTTTCGAGACAAGATCCAAGAACAGATTCAAAAAGGGAGTTTAAAATTCCCAACTAAAGTAGAGGATGATAAGCCTTCACTTGCTGACAAGTAAGGCACTTAGATCCGATGCTGACCTTTAGTACAGCTTATCATCCTCAGACTGACTGGCCTCTGATGCTCGGCCTTCACTTGCTGACAAGTAAGGCACTTAGACACAAAAACTGCCACATCTCTCTTCATACCCCGCCATCAAAACTGGCGACCCAAATCCTGGTACATCTTAGTACCTCCCGGATGCACTGCAAGGCGCGAATGATGAAACTCTCGGAGTACCTCCTCTCGGCAAGACTCCGGCACAAACAAACGGTCTCGGTATCTCACACTCTGGTCGGGATACACCGTCAGACCCTTCTCAACCTTCCCACTGGAGATCTTCTCTTGGAGGGATTCTACCTCAAGGCCACCTCTCTGTGCCTCCAACACTCGAGTCACAAGTGTAGGCAGCGCAACAACAGAAAACAAGGCCGCAGCCTCAACGGATTCGCCCAGAAGCAAATCAAACTCGCCAATTGCCCCCAACATCTCCCACTCCCGGATGGCTATACATGCTACATCACCTATGGACTTTCTGCTAAGGACATCGGCCACAACATTGGCATTCCCTGGATGATAGTGCAACTCGAAGTCATAATCCTCAATAAACTCCATCCACCTCCTCTGCCTCAAGTTCAAGTCTTTCTATGAAAACAAATATTTCAGACTCTTATGATTTGAGAACACCTCAAATCTCTCACCATAAAGGTAGTGCCTCTAGATTTTCAAGGCAAAGATCACTGCTGCTAACTCTAGGTCATGTGTAGGGTAATTCTTCTCGTGAATTTTCAACTGACGTGAGCCATAAGCTACCACTTTCCCCTCTTGCATCAACACACAACCCAAACCCTCTCGTGAGGCATCACAATAGACTGTATAACCCAACCCTCTCTCTGGAATAATCAAGATCGGAGCGGTGGTCATCTAACTTTTAGCTCCTGAAACGACTTTTCACAAGTCTCACTCCATACAAATTTGACTCCCTTCCGAGTCAGTCTAGTCAACGGTGAAGCTAACCTGGAGAAATCTTTCACAAACCGACGGTAATACCCAGCTAATCCCAGAAAACTGCGGATCTCGAACACACTCTTAGGCTGTGCCCAATCTTGCACTGCCTCAGTCTTGGATGTATCAACAGACACCCCTTCCCCGGAAACTACATGGCCTAAGAACTTGACTTCTCCTAGCCAAAACTCACACTTCCCAAACTTGGCATATAGCCTATGGGCTCTAAGCAACTCAAGCACCACTCTCAAGTGTTCCTCGTGCTCCTCCTTCGAAGGTGAATAGATAAGAATGTCGTCCACAAAAACGACTACAAAACGATCTAAGAATTCCCGGAAGATCCGGTTCATCAAGTCCATAAAGACTGCCGATGCGTTGGTAAGCCCAAATGGCATCACCAAAAACTCATAATGGCCATACCGCGTACGGAATGCCGTCTTCGGAATATCCTCCTCCCTGACCCTCAACTGGTGGTAACCCGATCTCAAGTCTATCTTAGAGAAACAACGGGAACCCTTCAACTGGTCAAACAAATCATCTATACGGGGCATAGGGTACTTATTCTTAACCGTAGCCCGATTCAACTTCCAATAATCGATACACAATCTCAAGGCACCATCTTTCTTTTTAGCAAAGAGGGCCGGTGCTCCCCACGGCGAAGTACTAGGGTGAACAAAGCCCTTATCTAGCAACTCCTGGAGCTGAGCTTTCAACTCAACCAACTCTGCTGGAGCATAACGGTAAGGTGCCATAGAAATCGGCGCCGTACCGGGCACTAAATCAATAGAGAACTCAATCTCCCGGTGAGGTGGCAAACTAACGAGGTCCTCGGGAAAGACGTCCGAGTACTCACAAACTACCCTCGGCAACACAATCTGGGTCTCATCACACTCACCACTCTCAAAGCTAGCAAGTAAACCACTAAGCTCACTCCGCCCTCGCGGATCATACCCCGGTGGCACAACACTACCAACCCGGTCCCCCAAGAAGTGGAAACACTCCCCACTCACGGTACAACAAGTAACCCTCTGGTGGTAGCAATCAATAACTGCCCGGTATGACGATAACCAGTCTATACCCAAAATAACATCAAAGCCCTTCATGGGCATAACTACAATGGAAACGGAAGCCTATGGTCGGCGACCTCTATATCACACCCTCTACATCCGTGTTTCAAGATCAATTCACCCCCAATAGGCGACACTACACAAATAGGAGATGCTAATAGTGCTAACTCCAACTCCAACACAGATGCAAATGCAGCAGATACAAAAGAATGAGATGCACCCGTATCAATCAACACTCTAGCAACCGAGTTGCAAAACAGAAAGGTACCTCTCACTACTGATGGAGCCGGTACTAGGTCCTGCGCGGTAACAGCATACACGCGCCCTGTAGGCCCCTGATCCACCTGCTCACCTCTAGGAGCATAAGATTGCTGTACTGACTGGGACGACGAAGCCCCCGGATTGGCCCTCGAGGCCTGCACAGACTGAGCTGGCTGAAATCCCTGCGTCTGCCTAGAACCAGACACCCCTGAAGTGGCACTCAACTGTGGGCAGAACCTCTTCAGGTGCCCAGGCTGTCCACACTGATAACAAGACAAAGGCTGACCCCTGCCCAAACTCTGACTCTGCGGTCTAGCTGAAGAAGATGCAGCTCTCTGACCTCCGCCCTTCTGCGGGCAAACCGAAACCTTGTGACCCGGCTGGCCACACTTGTAACAGGTGAACTCCCCCTGATTGCCCCTCCCGGAGCCTGCACTCGGTACTGGGAAAGTCGACCTAGCCACACCACCCTGAGACTGCTGAGGGTTATAACCCCTCTGTCTCCTGCCATCTCCCTGGCCATCTTGGCTCCTCTTGGAACCTCTATTCTTCTCCTCATCCTCCTCCTGCATCAAAAGCTCCATATGAGCCGCAGCATCCACCAAATGTCTATACTCTCGAATATAAGAACCACCAACCCTCAGCTTGAGGCCACGGCTCAACTTCCGCTCAAACTCGTAACAACGGCGCTCCTCGGACGCCACGAGTTCAGGTGCAAACCTGGACAAGCTAGTAAATGTAGCCTCAAACTCGGCCACAGACAAACCCTGCTGATTAAGCCGGCTAAACTGATCTCTCAGCTTCTCCCTAGCAACTGCAGATAAGAACCTCTCCTGGAAAGCATGTACAAACGCCTCCCAAGTACCACCAACACGGAGTTTCTCATACTTCCACCATTGACCCGCATCCCCCTTCAGCTGGAA
Source organism: Camellia granthamiana (assembly GCA_036172215.1). Taxonomy (NCBI): domain Eukaryota; kingdom Viridiplantae; phylum Streptophyta; class Magnoliopsida; order Ericales; family Theaceae; genus Camellia; species Camellia granthamiana. The sequence goes on from CM069913.1 coordinate 2,718,748, forward strand.
GGATGCCAAGGTCACTTTCAGTGCTCCGTCCTCGATGCCAAGCATCTCGAACGTCTTGCTCATTTGTTCCAACCACTCGTCTGCCTTCAGTGGTTCCTTTGGATCCCCAAAAAACTCCTCCGAGTTAGACCGGAAGAACTCCCTCTTTAAGAAGGAAGGCCCTGCCTCAACTGCCTGATTTCCAGCCCTGAGAATACCCAAAGCTCCCGCTATCTCTCGGGCCAAAGCACTCATAGCCTGCTGACCCGCTGGCTCGGCCACATTGGCCTGACCAACTCCCTCCTGTACTGCCAGAATCTCATCCGGTATAGGCACTTCCTGTTGCCTAGGCCTACCACGCCTACCACCTCTTCCTTGTCCTGACATCCTAATAAAGGAAACGAAGAACATTAGCACATTTAAAAATGTGCTGAAACTAAACACTCACGTCCTAATGCATGGACAACTGTAATTCATTCCACGTAAGCACATAAACACATAAGCACTTACGAATTCCATTTCCGGATAATGATAGTCCCGTGGCGTTACTAGAGTTCCAGTTAGAAACAGCATTGCTCAAGTGCTTTTCCAACGAGACTCCCAGAAACCCAAAGATCCAATCAACATCCTAGAAATTAAATCCCATACCCAAATAATCACATAAGCATGTTATCAATTTAAACACATGGCATATGACACTATACTTAAGTCTCTATCAAGCGAGACAAATCCATTGTGATCCTAATCACTTCCCACGTACCCAAAGTATTCGAACCCGGTACGCTTTGATACCAAGTTGTAACGCCCTCAAAATAACGACATTAGATCCATCAATATAAGCATGCATTGATATACAAAAGACCAACATTCATCTATTCATCATAGTTTCATTACAAAAAGTATTACATGTTAACAACAAAAGCAAATGCCCTAAGGGCTTACAGCTTTCCAAGTTAACACTTGGTTACAAAAAAAAGAGTGCTAACTCAATTACACATTAAGCCCTTGGCTTGAATATACATGTAATACATCAAAAGAACATAGGCACAAAAAGTCTGTCCGCCTCTAGCCTCCCAAGCTATGTCCTTGGAGGTGGCATGCTACCTGTACCTGAAAATGATGTTCCCATATAGGGTGAGCCACAGCCCAGTAGAAATATACTAAACCAACTATGAACAATGACTAAAAGATTAGCAATTGATAGAAGGTTAACACTGATACATCCACATAAATCACATTTCAATCATACGACCTATAAGTCCAAGTTACTTTTCATTTTCTCCTTTTTCAATAGATAAGCATATGAGCTCTATCAACTTCACAACAGATAAGTACGGAAACTATGTCCCACATTCACAGATAAGCATATAAGCTATATCTACACTTCACTAGACAAGCATAAGAGCTGTATCTACACTTCTCAAAGATAAGCATATGAGCCCTATCTTCATTTCTCTAGACAAGCATATGAGCTGTATCTACGGAGTTCATCCCCTATCTTCTCCCAACACTATCCGGTTTAGAGGTACATCCCCTATCTTCCCCTAAACCACGGAGTACATCCCCCATCTCCTCCTCTACACACAATGCATATAAACACAAGGGTTCTACATACAATCACTCAATACATAAAGTTAATGTATTCAATCCACCGTCATACTCTATGACACATCTGATCGATTAGTTTTAGTTTGCCTAATCATCATGCATTGTCTACAACAATCAAGACTATCCTCCACCGATAGCCCAAAGCAGTTATTTCTATACAGAAAATAAATGCACAAAATGGATATTTAATCAACATTTCAATTCGGTGAGTGATTAGTAATTCAACTACACCCTTTAATCCCATACACTTCCAATCTCAATATTTCCAATTCAATTCCTCATTTTCTTTAATTAATTATATGCATTAATTAATTAAAACAATTAGGGCAAATTCCCATAATTAACAAAACAACCCTAAGGTTCCATTTTCATCAATGTTTCAACATTTATTCCATGATTCTATAGCAAACATGCCTCTAGGTTCATTATAAATAAAACCCCAACTTTTGTAAAATTACACAAAAGGCCCAAAGTTTCTCAAAATTACCCAACAACACCCAACATATCGAAGTGCCAAAATTTAAAGACAAAATCCATAAAGAGGAGTAGGATATCCCTACCTCAAATTCGGAGCTCAAAGGGAGAAGATGACGAAACTCAAAGTGCTCCAAAACTCAATACGTTCGGATCAAAACGTAGCCCTCGACGATCAACACAACTTTTGTAAAGGCCAAAAGTGAGTAAACAACTCCTACTAGATCAAATCTAAGAGAGAAGTTAAGATTTTAGAGAGAGAGGCTCTCAAATTTGTGTTTGGGAAAGTAAGAGAGAGAATGAACAAGAAAAAGTGATTTAAAAAGCTAAAACTCGGAACTTAAACCCAGTCGCGCCCACTCGAGCGTGGAAACCCCCGCTCGAGCGTCACTCACAGACTCCCGCTCGAGCGGCCAAACTCCCGCTCGAGTGGTGGATGCACACTCCCAGAAGTTTCTGCAGATAGGTCCCCGCTCGAGCGCCCAACTCCCCGCTCGAGCGTCACTCACAACCTCCCGCTCGAGCGGCCAATCCCCCGCTCGAGCGCCCAACACTACACAGGAAATACTGGATGGGTGTATTCCCCGCTCGAGCGCCAAAACCCCCGCTCGAGCGGACAAGAAACAACAAGGTCCTCGCTCGAGCGTCGAAATCTCCGCTCGAGCGGATAAGCCAAAATCTGGGCAACTAGTTTTGGTTCCTAAGCTCAACCAACCTGTAACAAACCTGCCCAACACATCCTATAACTCAAACACAAAGCAGGAAAGGATGTAAACAAGATAATAATCAACTACTAACATCCACGGACACAAGTCCGGATCATTGTACAACAAGGGTAAACCCGGGATCGCTATAGCATGTTGCCAGCCAGACTACTGTTAAGAAAGATACTAGAAGTTCACCAGCGAATGGGCAGAGCTTTGCAGACCAAAGGGAGGATTCTAGCGAGGAGGCACTAGATGATGACTCCCTAGAGGCAGCTGTCATGCAAAGGATGTGTCCCAGATACAGGTTAAGTTACAAATGGTTGAAATGACTCCCAATTGATGGGAAAGAGTATTACAAGGATTTGCAGAGATGTCCTAAACCAACTAGTACCTACAACAAGAGGCCATACCCAACTGGTCTCAGACAGCAGCCATTCTTGGCTGAACCATCAGCCACTAGAGTGCATTCCAAGGGTAAGTGACCTCTACATGAGTTCAGACCACCCAACTATTATAGGATGGAAGGCAATTATCTTGAGATGAGGCCTGGAGTAGGCTCAAGTTATGGAATCAGAGCCAAAGATTGGCCTCCAATATCAACCTCAAACAAAATGCAAGGTAATTACCCTGACAGAAGGCCTGAATTAGGCTCAAGACAGGGGATCAGGGCCAAGTAGTGGCCTCCACAGGCAGCTTCGAAGCTGGCTTCGAAGGCAGAAAGATCTAGTTCAGCAACTGAACTAGTAAGTTCATGGGTACCTGGGGTTCCAGATTGGTTTTGTTATGCAGAATAAGCCTAAAGAATTCCTTGCCCAGAGAAGTGTTTTTAGAGACCAAGGTAGAATGGTTAAACCGTCCTTGGTGGCTCCAAATAATTGGGTATTACTAAAGCACCCAAAAACAAAGGAACCAAATATGGTTCCAGTAATTTCTAGGTCTCAAATGAGGAAGATCCAGCGAAGGTACACTCAGTACCAAAATGATCTGAAGGAAAGTGGAGAGAGTTCTTCATTGACCCAGCCAAAAAGCCAGACAAAGGAAAGAGAAAATCCAAAATTGGATCATAGTCTAAAATTGGCTCATCAGAATGAAAGAAGTTTCAATAAAGAACAGTTGGCTAAAGTTCATACTGAACTGAAAGCCAAGGAAAGGTGCTGCTTAGCAGGTCTTGAAAAGGTCTTGATGGAAAACAACAATGAGACAGAAGGAGAAATAGAACTAGGCCAAAGGAAAGAAATGGCTGAGGATGAGATGTTTGAAGCCTTTATGGCTGAACAAAAATTTTTGGTCGAAAAACCAGCAAGGGCAAACCATTCGAAGGAAGTCACTAGTACTGAAGTACCAAGGTGTAACATGGAAGATGCTTCTGAAATGACTGAACAAGTTAGCCTGGAAAAGAAACAAGTGCAGCCAACAGTTGTCACGACCGAGACCCGCCCCTATGGGTTTAGCATCATAACCGGCCAGTAATCCTTGAATTACCGAAGGCCTCTGAACAGAATAATATATATAACAGGGGCTACAGAAGCAAATATACAAACCTACATAGTCCATAGAGCTGTGCAGACATACATGGGACAGAGAATTTAAACTTTTCATATACATATATACATACATACAAATGTGGCGTCGTAAATACAGTAGTCTTACAACACTCAAGCCACTTACACAAGATTTCAAACGTGTTCAGACCAGACATAAACATTTAGAAGGTACAAAAGTCCCAAGGACACAAAAACTTGGGTAGATCCCAAAAAGGAACCTCCACAGGAGGCGTGATGGCTGGCTGACACCAAAACTCGCCGGGCAACATCTCAGGCCTGGTCACGTGCCTGCTCGCCTACAGACATATAAATAATACAGTGAGCTAGAGCCCAGTGAATAATAACTAGGTAAAGGGTTTTAATGAATGATGTCCAGTGTAGAGTTAGAAATCAGAGTTTATATCAGAAACATATTCTTATCGCAAACATAATCTTATGCATATTCAGATTTCAAATCAGAAGTAGATTCAGATACATATTCATGTTCGTATTCATATTCAGATTTCGCATAAGATCATATGTGGTACACCCCTTAGCTATCATATCAACTTGGTCCTGAGACCCACATGTATAGTCGGTACCGGTGACCACAAAGGTCCATATCTTGCGTGCAAGTAGCCATGGTATTGTTACTCCCAAGCAAGGGCCACGTGAATATAGGCCTCGATATTGTTACCCTCGGGCAAGGGTCACGTGAATATAAGCCACAGTATTGTTACCCCTGGGCGAGGGCCACATGCATATTGGCCACGATATTGTTACCCCCGGGCGAGGGCCACGTGAACTAAGAATGCCACAAATACGTTTCAAGAAAAATGGACATTTATTCATAATTCATAAAATAGCATTTCAGAAAACAGATCGTATCATATCAGTCAGAAAATACTTGTTATTAAACATAACTTTACAGAGTTATTACTCACAGTTAATAGATGGCTCCAAGTAAACAAGTAGAGTAGGCAACTCACTTATCCTGAGGCTTGTGACCTACATAACATGACAGTGACATACATTGAAACACACGTTCGAATTGCACATAACACATGTTCTTGTCCTAAGTGTGTTCCTAACCTTTATCCTCACTATAGTGTGTCAATCATATTATTTAATTTTGATGATGTCTAAAATATTATTTGTAAAAATCTGAATTTTTTAATATACATATTATTTGACACAAAATATTATCTGTTTAAAATATATATATTTGTTAAATATTATTTAAATAAAAATATTTTTGAAAACTCTACTATTCACTTTTTGAAAAATTAGGCTGATCACTATTTACTTTTTGACAAAATTAAAATTGATTAATTATATTGATTGATTAGTTGTATTATTTTGACAAATTTGGTATTAATGGGTTGTTTTCTTTTGACAAAATTGATATGGAGTGGAAAGTTATATTTAATTTAAATTCTCTACAACATATACAGAAAAATAGTATATATGATCAGATCTATTATAAATATTACTTAAAGGAATTTTACTATATATGCAAATATTTGATTAGAATATTATATAGAATGCATATAATATAAATAGAATACATCACGTGAGCAATTGAATTTTTTTACACTACATTGATTATATCATATTATAATAAAACAAGAAGAAAAAGATGGAGTTATATATTATAATAAAACAAGATAGAGCAAATCATTTGCTTGTTTGAAAGTTGTGAACTTTGTATTAAATTGTCTACAAAAACGGTAGCTCCATGCTTGAAAAAACAAAAACAAAAAAAAAAGAAAAGAAAAAATTAGTCTTATTTTTATCTTTTTAATTATTAACATTTGCTAACTATTTAAAATCAAAGAGCGTGCTTATGTAAGCCATGATGTCAGCAAGAAGCGTCTAACGGGTATATTTTTGTGTATAAATAGAAGTGTTGGGTGTGGAGAAAAATCAAGAACTTGAAGAGAAAATTTTTTGTGAGCTCCAAAATTCTGAGTATATTGTATTCTGCTCTTTCATTTTGAGATCTAAGTCTAGCCTTTATTCTTACATTTTCATATCTACTCTTTGTAAGAGAATTATTGTAAAAGAGGGTTTAAGTACCACTTATTCTTATTGCTTATTTTTGTAAGAGATTTGGTAAGGGTAAGGCATTTATTGTTGAGTGGGGCTCAATAGATAAGAGTAAGTCCTGTGCCAAATCCATAAGCTTGGTGGTGTATTTATTCAATTGATAGTAAAGAAATTCTCAAGGAGGTTCCTTGGGGAGTGGACGTAGGCCTGGCGTGCCGAACCACTATAAATCTTAGTATTTGATTTTCTCTCCCTATCTCTCTTACTTTTATATTGATAATTATTATTCTATTTTTTTTTATTAAAATTCTGGATATTGTGTTAATTTTAATATTGTGAAATTTTTAATAACCCAATTCACCCCCCTCTTGGGTTGCCTACCTGGGATAATAATTGGTATCAGAGCCTAAACTCTAGTTTGTGTGACTTAACCGTCTTAGAGTAGATCATGGCAACCCCTGATTATTCTTTAGCCGAGGGACAAGCATCCAATAGGCCACCACTATTTAGCGGCACAAATTTTAGCTATTGAGAAATTAGGATGACCATACATGTTCAATCTAATGATTATGAATGCTGGAAAATTATTTACAATGGTCCAAAAATTCTTACCAAAACCGTAGATGGACTTAGGGTACCAAAACCTGAAAATGAGTGGGATGAATTAGATACTAGAATGGCCCAAATTAATGTCAAAGCTACAAACATGTTGTAATGCGCCTTAGATGCCAACGAGTTCAACAGAATTTCCACATGTAAAACCGCAAAAGAAATTTGGGACAAGCTTATAGTGACTCATAAGGGAACCGAACAAGTTAAAGAATTTAGAGTCAGTTTGCTAGTTCATAATTATGAACTCTTTAAAATGAAGCCTGATGAGACTATTCCTCAAATGTTTACTCGCTTTACTGATTTTATTAATGGTTTAACTTCTCTTGAAAAAATATATACTAATGCTGAAATTGTAAGAAAAGTGCTTAGGTTATTACCAAAAAGTTGGGAGACAAAAGTCATTGCCATTACCGAAGCCAAGGATTTATCAAAGCTAAGTCTAGATGAGTTAATGAGATTTCTCTTAACTCATGAGCTCATAATGCAAGAAGGAAAGGAAGAGGAGGACAACAAGAAGAAGAAAGGAATAGCCTTCAAATCCACCTCGAAACATCAAGAGGATAAAGAAGATGATTCAGATGAGGATGAGGGAATGGCATTCATCACTAGAAAGTTCTAAAGGTTTGTGAGAAAGAAACAAGGCGTACGAATTTTTTTTAGAAAAGACTTCAACAACAGGGATTTTCAAAGAAGAGAAAATCACAAAAATCTAAAGTAACCTACTACGAATGCAACAAACCTGAACACTACAAATCAGAATGTCCAGAATTTAAGAAAAAATTCAAGAAGGACAAGAAGAAAGCTATGATTGCAGCATGGGGAGAAGATAGTGATAAAAACGACACAGAAACCGAAGTTTGCAAAAATGAGGTTGCTAACCTATGCTTAATGGCACTTGGAAACGAAAATGAGGTAAATGACGAATCCTTTACATTTGATGAATTACATGCTGAATTTAAGAAATTTAGTTTGAAAAGTAATTGTCAAAAGAAAGTAATTTCAAGTTTATCAAAAGAAAATGAATCATTGACTTCCAAGATAAATGTTTTAGAAAATGAAGCCATGAAAATAAAAAAGGAAAATGAGATTTTAACTCGAAAAGAGTCTTCAATTTCTGAAAAACATTTAGTTGTATTGCAAAAAGAAAACGAGTCTTTGAAAAAGGAGCAAATTATTTTGAAAGAAAATATTGAAGACTTGAAAAATACTCTTTCAAAATTCACTCAAAGTAGAGAAACTTTAGATAAAATTCTTAAAAATCAAAATCGTACTTTTGGTAAAGCCAGAATTGGATATAAACCTTTTTCAAAAGTAAAAACTGTCAAAAATGGCTTTGTGTAAGTATCTTCTAATCACTCTCATCTTACATGTCATTTTTGTGGTACAAAGGTCATATTTCACCTTCATGTCCTGTTAAAAGAAATCATTTTGCTAAAATAAAAAAGATGTGGGTCCTAAGGACATTTCAAGAGTATCAAATCCTAACTTCTATGGACCCAAGAAAAAATGGGTATCAATAGAAAAATCAAATTTTTGTAGCTATGTTTCAAGACAAAATCCAGTAACGATAGATGGTATCTCGACAGTGCATGTTCGAGGCACATGACTGGAAATGAAGCTATGTTCGCCACACTTCAACAAAATGATGGCGGATATGTAACTTTTGGCAACAATAGCAAGGGTAAAATCATTGGTGTAGGAAGTATTGGGAAAAATCCTTCTCCTATTATTGAAAATGTTTTATTTGTTGAAGGTTTAAAACATAACTTGCTTAGCATTAGTCAATTATGTGATAAAAGTTATAGAGTTATTTTTGAGAAAGCTCATTGCACTATTGAAAACACCCTAAAAAACAAAACTTTATTTGTAGGTTATAGACATGAGAATGTATATGTGTTTGATTTACATGATTTATTTTCTCATTTTAACATTAAATGTTTATCTGCTATAAATGATAATGGTTGGCTTTGGCATAGAAGATTAAGACATGCTCATTTTAATTTAATTTCTAAACTTTCAAAAAATGAGTTAATCATAGGTTTACCAAAAATTATTTTTGAAAAAGATAAACTTTGTGATGCATGTCAATTTAGAAAACAAACTAAAATTTCTTTTAAATCCAAAAATATCGTTTCAACTACTAGACCGCTTCAACTCTTGCATATTGATCTATTCGGACCATCTAGAACATTAAATTTAGGAGGAAAATCTTATGCCCTTGTTTGTGTTGATGATTATACTAGATATACATGGGTATTATTTTTAGCACACAAAAATGAAGCTTTTTATAATTTCTCAAAATTTTGTAAAAGAATTCAAAATGAGAAAAATCTTAATATTTGTAGTATTAGAAGTGACCATGATAGAGAATAGATCATATATATATTATTTGACACAAAATATTATTTAAATAAAAATATTTTTGAAAACTCTACTATTCACTTTTTGAAAAATTAGGCTGATCACTATTTACTTTTTGACAAAATTAAAATTGATTAATTATATTGATTGATTGGTTGTATTATTTTGACAAATTTAGTATTAATGGGTTGTCTTCTTTTGACAAAATTGATATGGAGCAGAAGGTTATATTTAATTTAAATTCTCTATAACATATACAGAAAAAGAGTATATATGATCAGATCTATTATAAATATTACTTAAAGGGATTTTACTATATATGCAAATATTTGATTAGAATATTATATAGAATGCATATAATATAAATAGAATACATCACGTAAACAATTAAATTTTTTACACTACATTGATTATATCATATTATAATAAAACAAGAAGAAAAAGATAAAGTTATATATTATAATAAAACAAGATAGAGCAAATTATTTGCTTGTTTGAAAGTTGTGAACTTTGTATTAAATTGTCTACAAAAACGGTAGCTCCATGCTTGAAAAAACAAAAAAAAAAAAAAAAAAAAAAAAAGGAAAAAAAAAATTAGTCTTACTTTTGTTTTTTTAATTATTAATATTTGCACTATTTAAAATCAAGAAGTGTGCTTATATAAGCCATGACGTCAGCAAGGAGCGTCCAACGAGTATATTTTTGTGTATAAATAGAAGTGTTGGGTGTGGAGAAAAATCAAGAACTTGAAGAGAAAATTTTCTGTGATCTCCAAAATTCTGAGTATATTGTATTCTACTCTTTTACTTTCAGATCTAAGTCTAGCCTTTGTTCTTACACTTTCATATCTACTCTTTGTAAGAGAATTATTGTAAAAGAGGGTTTAAATACCACTTATTCTTATTCCTTATTTTTGTAAGAGATTTTGTAAGGGTAAGGGATTTATTATTGAGTAAGGCTTAATAGATAAGAGTAAGTACTGTGTCAAATCCACAAGCTTGGTGGTGTATTTATTCAATTGATAGTAAAGAAATTCTCAAGGAGGTTCCATGGAGAGCGGGCGTAGGCCTGGCGTGCCGAACCACTATAAATTTCAGTGTTTGATTTTCTCTCCATATCTCTCTTACTTTTATATTGATAATTATTATTTTGTTTTTTTTATTAAAATTCTGAATATTATGTTAATTTTTAATATTGTGAAATTTTTAATAACCCAATTCACCCCCCTTTTGGGTTGCCTACCTGGGATAACATAGTGTCTTAAACATGACCTAGGAATGCCTAGGATGGAATGAGGATGCAAAATGCATTTGAAAACATTTTCTAAAACTTGCTGAAAACAGGGTCTACGCTCGAGTATGGCTTTCCCCGCTCGAGCGGACATACAAGAAGTGAAGGTTCGCTTGAGCATGACTTTCTTCGCTCGAGCGGACTGTAAACTTCAAAAAAAATACTGGTTGTTTGTTTTTCACGCTCGACGAACGTTCGATACTCGCTCGAGCGTGAGACTCAGACCCTCACTTGAGCGTGACTTCTGTCGCTCGAGCGTGCTGCAAAACATATGAACTTCTGGATACATGCATTTCATGCTCGAGTGAGCTTCCAGTCGCTCGAGCGGAAGTGCAGGCACTCAGAGTGCTCGCTCGAGCGTGAACTCCTATGCTCAAGCGTGGATTCAAATTCTGGAATTTCCAGATTTGATCTCCAAGCTCCAAACTCAAACCAAACACTCCAAAACTCATCCTCTTGGGCCAAAATTCTAGAAAACACTTAGAGACTCACAAAACATCATGCTTTAAAGATTATTTCATGAAATCAAAGTCCCAAGAGATGGCAATTGGTCACAAATCCAACTTAAACTTCATGAATGCTCTAAAACATGACATGCATGCATTTCCTTAAACTCAATCACCCCCAAAACATGATCAATTTAGACAAATTAGTAGTAAACATGGTGAGTCCTCAAAATATTATTTAAATGGACACATGCATGAGAGAATTCTTTGAAACCATGCTCAATTTGTGAAGAAAAGAACATGCATGCATGGTATGCCTCAATTCTACTCCATTCTAATGCAATTTCTTCATGAATTCACCTAATTCACTTGAAGTCTTGTAAAATCTACTTTAATTACACCATTAAGAGTTTGATTCCTTACCTGGAGACTTAGACTCACAAAGGTTGAAGTTGGAACTCCAAAATTCTTTTCAATCTCACAACATTTCTAGCAAATCCTTTGTGTTGAGCTCAATTACTCCCAACTCTCCCTCTCTCACATTTTTTACCAGGAAAAGCTCAAAATGTATTGTGATGAAGGAAAAGCGATGAGTGAAAGCTCAAGTGGTGCCTTAAATAGGCTTAGATAAAAGTGTAATTATTTAAGGTTAAATAAGTGGACATTAATTTAATCCAATTTAATCATTCCAAATCAAATTTCAATTAAACCTACCATAAAATTCTATAAATTCCAAGTAGCATATAAATCAAGTCAATTCCCGAATCGGATGTCGATAAGGCCTTCAATTCACAGAACAAAGCATAAACATGAACAAATCTTCTTATGACAACAGATATAGACATAATTAATGCAACACGCACAAGCAATTTAGTTTAGAATTTCGTCTTAATAACTTATTAAGCATAATTAATCATGGGTTAGCACTAATCATGGGTCAAGGTTGTTACAGCAGTTCAGTTTGGCTCATTTCCTCCAGTATCAGTAAATATAGTGCATATACTGCCACAGGAGTTCCAGGCTAAAGATGAAAACCAAGAAGGCCAGAAGATTGATCTTATTCCAGTTTCTAGTGAAGATTCACAAGTTAGCATAGTTCAAGATGAGTCTGAAGTAGCCATACTAATGGAACTGAAGATGGGAGTGAGAAAGTGAGTATTAATCTCTCATATCCTTTTGAGTATCCTACAAACATCCACGACACAACATGTCAAGCCCTTGTATATCAAGGCTTTTTTCGATGGGATACAAATGAATAGGGTAGTGGTGGATAATGGGGCAACAGTGAACCTACTTCTGAAATCCTCTTTGAAGAAATTGGGAAAAAGGATCTCCAGATTAATCCCAACCAGCACAACCATTGCTGGTTTTGCTGGGATAAGCAGATGGCTCAGGGTATTTTGCCCATCAACCTGAGTGTGGGAACTAGAGATTGCATGACGACATTCTTTGTTATTAATAGTAATGCTAAGTATAATACTTTACTTGGTAGGGATTAGATTCACACTAACAAATGTGTGTCTTCCTCTCTACATCAGAAGATAATGATGGCCTTATGCAATGGAGAGACAGAGGAGATCAATGCAGATCCTCAACCATGTATTTCTTGTGCTGACTTTGCAGAGGCCAAGTTGTATACTGAAGGAGTGACACCACTCAGTATATTGAGAAAACCTGATGGTTCAGCCGAAGTGACAGCTGATGAGGAAGTAGCACACTTGAAACACTTAGTGCAGGAGAGTGCTGATGAAGAATTTGTCATTAATGATGGTAATGATGCCTGGTTGTAGGTAAGAAGATGAAACCCAAGAAGCCATACCCTTGTGTAGACGTCCTCGAACGTCCCGGGAGGATGAATCCCGATCTGTTCGTTATTTGGGCTCACTACAGTTCGAACTCAAATTGTCACGGTTCTTAATCTGATCCAAAGAGTCCAAATCCGGCAAATCGTTTTGAGAAAAACAAAGTTTTGTAAAGAAGTGCCAAACATGGACTGCTTTGCCAAATACATAGTCGCCACCTAAATATTTTTTAATGGGGGAATTTAGGAAACCCTCACTCGGTGCCAAAGGCCACGTGTCCGTCATCACCAAAGTTGCCTCAGCTTGGGAACTTGGGGTACGATTGGGGAAGGTCAGCTATGAGCACCCCCTCTCGCCCGATCCGAAGATCGGCCTCTACTAACTGTGATATCTTATTTTGAAAGCATTATGTGTTCTTATTCCGGTTATTAGCCTAGAATTACTATGTTATGCGCACAGCAAACAAGTATAGACTAGATTGCCTAATTTGGAATGAAACATTGCATATTCGTTTGTTTGGAAAACGCTTTGGAATTTGCTACTCGCAAGTAGGCTAAAACACGGATTTCAATGAGTTGTTCCAACTCAAACAATCCAACCTTCACCTACAGGCATTCAGGAAGTTATATCACATAAACAACTAGCCTCATGGTAATCATGCTGTCATGGCAACACTCACACCGTGCAAGGATGCTAAAGCGAAAGAACTTACAGAGTACTCCAAGCCAAAACAGAAACTGGTTAGTAATCATATGCATGATCCTAGTTCATGCTAAGGTGGCTAATGCAACACATGCAAAATGCAACTATAATAGGCTCGACTTTCCTAAAGATGGCATGTGAAATGCTGCAACTAACAAGTACTCAACTTGGAATTTGAAATACAAATGCAGTTAGCATGATGTGCCGAGCCCAGTGCATGTAAGACAAATGCATGAATGCACACATGCGTAGCATAAGGTATGCTAATTAAAATATGCCCTAGTCTACCATCATAAGCGGGTAAATAAAAAGGAAGAAAGAAGCGGGATTGGAAGACATGCACACACTCACCCACGCTTATTACACAATTGCCCTCGCTTGGAGGGTCCGAATAAATATTACAGTCCGAATAAATAAGATGAAATTAATTGTTACAGAACTTCTAATCAATTAACAAATTAAATGTAAATAGAAAGTGGCCACGACCCCGCCTCGGAATGCGTGAATGATGCATGCTTGACTCATACTGCCCGGAAGCTCGCTGCCATAGCATTGTTGCCTCTGTTTTCATTGCCTAGCTCCTCTGAAAACTACACAAGTCTCCGAACAGATTCTATGCACATTGTGGAACACCACCGGCTGGAAGAAATGGCCACCGGCCACGGGAAATGGCCACCGGCCACTGATGAAGCTATCGGCCATTCATTGATGGCCGGTCGGCACTGAAAATGGCCGGCCGGCCAAAACTTCCTGCAGAGATCAGTTTTGACAGCAACAGAGGGCAAGCAGTGTATGGTATGGAATTTTCAAGCAAATGTAAGCATGGTCACACTCCCTATCATGCAATAGACTCAAGGGAGCATGACCATCGACTCTCGGGCCATCAATTATGCATGATGGCCTAATAAGCCAAGTTTGCAACTTTAATGTAAAAATGCATGCAACAAAAAAAAGAGATGAATGCCAACACCCTATCATACTGAGGTCAAGGGCATCGGCGACCGAGGATTGAGACGTGTTTCGTCACTTTGAGTACGAACGCTTCTCAATCCTCATGCTTGGTTTGACACCTCAAACCAAGCAAAATGTAATGCATGTATGCAATATGGCTCAAGTTATGTAACATGGCTCAAATATGCAAATGAGGCTAAGTAAACAAACATGCCCAATGTAATGCAACCTACCATGCAAGTATGCAATGTGCCAAGTATGCAATAAGGATATGAAATGCAACTAGCTAATCAAAATGCAATTTTCTAATGATGCAACCATGATGTAGTGGCAAGCAATGCAACAATGCATCAAGGCAACTTGTCAAACATGCAAATACGTATAAGGAGGGACTTGAACTGAAATGGGAGGCCTCAGCCATGCCCCAAAACAGTGGCCAAAATGGTGCAATGGAGGCACAAAGCACTCATGCAACATACACACACCAAGGTCCATCACCTAAGCATGGAAGGGGGCAACTCTGAGCATACTCAAAGGCGATATATATGGACATTAAACACTCATGTTAAGTTCTGAAAAACATGCTAAGAATGATGCTAAAACATGCTAGGGAATGGGTGCGAAATAGAAGGCATTCAAGGCCACAAAAGAGAAGCATTGCTCAACACCTATCCCAAGCAAACATGGCATGGATTTTTCAACACAAAACAGAGTTATAATGCACCAAAATAAGTCCCAAAACCCCCTAATATGACAGCCCAAATGACTTAAACAAAAGGCATGCACACAAAGGCCAAACATGGAGCATATGACCACACCTCTTCAAAGCATTGAAAGGAGAACAAATGTGAGCATACAAGCATGGATTAGGGACTGATATGGCATGAGAAGTGACTCCAAATCATTCAAACAACCCAACTAAAGCATTGGTAATGACTCACACACTCAAGGCTCACAAGCCAAAATACAAAAGGGCTATACTCAAACATGGAAAATATGATCAAATAAGCTCCCCAACAGACCTTAAGCATGGTAAGACATGGCTAAGAACTTCACAAAGTTAGGCCAAAACATGAGAACATGGTAGGCTAAATGCATGATGCACTTCTAGGCAAAATGGGGGAATACAAAGCAAGTATATTATGCATGCAAGGGACCTTTAATATGACCAAAAACAGAGGTAACATATGCCCAAATAACCCCCAAAAACCTCTGAAATGGAGCCAAGAACAACTAATCATGCATGCTACCCTTATGAGCCAAAAATACAAACAAAAGAGAGACAAAGGGAGAGGGGTGTCCGTCCCCCTATGCAAGGACCTCAAAACCCCTTCTTCACCACAGAAAATTCTTTGGATTTTCAGTGGTGAGAAGGCCAATACACCAAAGTAACCAAAGCTTAACAAAGAGAGCACAAAAAGGGCCAAATAAGGCCAAAGAGGGGGAGGTCAACCCCCCAACAGCCAAAATGACCTTAATGAAGTATCTCAAGCATGCAAATACAAGACTTTTTTCAGTTATACACAAAGCCTAAATCAGTATGCAAGATAGGTTAAAGACTAGTGCAAGAATGGGGGAAATAAAGCAAATAGTGTTACCCTTGAAGAACAGCAACCTCAGCCCTCTTCTTCTGATCAAAACTGACCCAAAGCTCCAAGAACAAACCCTCAAGACCTCTCAAATCGAAGTATGGTGTAGTAGTAGGTGACTTAGTGCAAAACTAAGAAGAAAACACACCTTTAGGCCCTCAAACACACACAAAAGTAGAGAGAGAGGGAGATATGGAGAGAGAGGGTGATATATATCAGATATGTATGTATTAGGGCTGGTTTTTACTGAACCATCTCAAAGAAGGAGAGGGGTTTGCTTATATAGGCAATGGAATGGCTTGAAGCTTCTCAAAGAAGTTAAACAAGAAAAGGGTCAAAGGGGGGCAAGGGGGCCAAGGCTTCCCTGAGGAAGCTGGGATAGCTGGCAAGCTTCTTGAGGAAGCTAAGACAAAGGTCCAAGCTTCCTCAAGAAGCTAGACCAAAAGGGTGCAAAAGAGGCAAAACAACCACACTTATGCACAGGGGAGTAGGGTCTGTACACTCCAGCTGGCACAACTGGCATGCATTATGCTTGAAAAAGGAAAAGAGGTGGGTATCGGCCAGAAAAGGAGGCAATCAGCCAAATATTTGGCTGGCCGACTACTTTTTTTTGGCCGGCTTGCTACTTATTTGGCCGGCCGGCCAAATTGATGGCCGGTAGGTGCTTCCAAGGCCAAAAAGTGGCCGGTGGGTGTCCAGAGTAAAGCCCCAGAAGTTAGCTTTCCAATGTCGCAAACCCTTGTATTAAAATTCCTCCTGTGCAAAAAGTTATGCCCTTTTTGGTGAACCCCGCGCAGATTCGATCCAATCGGACTGATCCCCTACTTCAACGAACCATATCTCCCCCACCCCAGACTTGGCTTTAGGAGATTCTTGAGTGCAAAATGAAGCCCCCGGAAGTAAGCTTTCCAATGGTGGTGGCCTCATAACTGAAATCCAAGTATGCAGATGAATAGGCCCGATTCAGCGAGGGCTGCTCGACTCTCTTCCACCCGGATTCATGCCGAACTTCTTCTCCAACTTGTTTTCTCCCCTCTTCTCCTCTTTTCTTCAACTTCAAACCCCTAAGTAAGGTGTTTTGAAAGATCTTTCAAAGATTTCATCTCTTTTTCATTCATTTCCACTTTGTCCTTGCTCGGTTTATCGAAAAGCGCATTATTTGACAAAATGTGAGCCTCGGAACATTATAGAAACTTTATTTCAAAAATGTTTTGAAAGAGAGGGTTTTAAGGTCTAAAAACCATACAAAATAGCTTTGGTCCAAAATGGGGTGTGAAGTTGAGATTTGTCTCTCTCATTGCCGAAGAAATTGGACCTTTGCCCTGCACACCTTTTACCACCAAGTAAACCATCAGTAACGTCCAAGTCTTAAGGGCGGTCAAAAATGGGGTGTCTACACCTTGGCTTTAATTAAGTTTTCGAGGTTGGATATAAAATCGATAGTCCAGAAGGTTCAAGAACAAGAGAAAGAAGCCATGGTAGTTGGCTGTAAGCAGGGGCAACAACAGGTCAGGTCTTTGACCTTTGATAAATACTGTGCATTAGACATCGAAACAAAGGTCCAGGAGATACAGGAGGAAAAAGCCTTATGGATAGACTTTGCCTATGAGGAAGAAGGCAAAGATGTTGAACTAGAGAAAGTGGGAGCAGAACAAAGCAAAGAAATTGCTTGGAGGATATAAGAAGTCAAATGAGAAGCATTAGTGCGTGCTCAAGTACAAGACCCCTTGGAAGAAATCAATTTAGGGGAAGGTTCTGTACATCAACCTATTTATATCAGTGTGTGGTTAAGTCTTGAGATAGAAGCCAGTTATTGGTTGTCTTAAAACAATATAAGGATTGCTTCGTTTGGTCTTATAATGAGCTGCCTAGATTGGACAGATCACTAGTAGAAAATAGGCTACCTATGAAGCCTAATTTCAAGCCATACAAGCAAAAACCAAGAAGAATGAGTGCTGAGGTGATTCAAAAGGTCAATGAGGAAATTCTTAGGCTCCTTAAGGCATGCTTTATTAGAACAGCCAGATATGTTGAATGGCTGTCCAATATTATGCCTGTAGTTAAAAAAAATGGTAAAATGAGGGTATGTATCAATTTTAGAAACCTGAACTTAGCAACTCCAAAAGATGAGTACCCCATGCCCATAGTAGATTTGTTGGTGGACAGTTCAGCAGGGCATAAGATTTTGTCTATGATGAATGGGCATTCTAGTTACAACCAAATTTGCATTGCAAAGGAGGATATTCATAAGACAGCATTCACATGTCCAGGGAACATTGGCACCTTTGAATGGGTCAAAATGCCATTTGGTTTAAAGAATGCTGGAGTTACATTTCAAAGGGTAATGAACACTATCTTTCATGATCTCATTGGAGGATATTTAGAGTGTTACATTGATGACATTATAGTAAAATCCCAGTCCATGAAAGAACACTTGGTACACTTGAAAGCAGCTTTCGAAAGAATGAGAAAGTTTAAGTTGAAGCTTAATCCTCTCAAATGTGCGTTTAGCGTATCAGCTGGAAACTTCTTGGGCTATATAGTACACAAAAAGGGAATACAGATTGATCAGAATAAAGCCAAAGCCATCATTGAGGCCAAGCCTCCATCAAGTAAGAAAGAAGTACAAAAGTTCCTTGGTCAGATTAATTTTCTTCAAAAATTTATTTCTAACACTGCAGGGAAAACTAAAGTATTTTCTTCTTTATTAAAGCTGAAAGATGAAGAGGAGTTTGTGTAGACAACAAAGCATCAAATTGCTTTCAAAGGAATTAAAGTCTACTTGGCCAAGCCTCCAGTGCTGATGCCACCAAAGAGTGACAAGCCCTTGAAGCTGTACATTGCTGCAGTAGAAGATTCATTGGGAGTTTTCTTAGCCCAGACAATGAAGAAGGCAAGGAGCAAGCAGTTTATTACCTTAGTAGGTTTTTAAATTCCTGAATGTAAATATTCAGCTATAGAAAAGCTGTGCCTTGCATTGTATTTTGCTGCAATGAAATTAAGATACTATCTTTTGCCTACAGTCGTCTTGGTAATTGCAACCACAGATTTGGTTAAGTATATGCTATCTAGACCTATGTTAAGAGAAAGAATTGGCAAATGGATACTAGCCTTATCAGAATTTCATCTAGAATATGTCCCCCAAAAGGCAGTAAAAAGATAAGTTTTAGCTAATTTCTTGGCAGATCATCCATGCTAGACAAAAAGCCAAGAGATAATGGATCTTGGTATGGTTAATATTGAGTCATGGCAAATGTGGTTTGATGGATCAAAAACCAATGGTCTGATTGGAATTGGTGTGGTGATTAGTCACTACAGGGGGTAGAAACCACATATGGTTTCAGAGTTGATGAAATTAGTTGTTCCAATAATCAAGCTGAATATGAAGCTTTAATAATAGGACTGGAAATACTTATTGGATTACAAGTTCATGCATAGGGGTGTAATTTTGGCCCGTGGCCCGCGGGAGGCCCGAAGCCCGCCCACGACCTAAGGTAGGCCCAGCCTGTTAAGGCCCGTTTAGGCCAGAGCCCAAGCCCAGCCCGAGGCCTTGGGCCTGGGCCTGGGCCATCGTTTTGAAGCCCAGCCCGGTCCATGGGGCCCGCCCGACCTAGTGTTATTTTTAATGGAAAATAAATTTTAGTGAAAAAAATAAAAAAAATAAATTAAAAAAATTGTTTAGGCCCGCCTAAGCCCGCCCAAAGCCCTAGCCCAGGGGCCCGGCCCGAGGCTCGGCCTACTGGCCCGCTCAAAGCCCAAATACCCCTAAGCCTGGGCTTGGGCCTGGGCCTAGTTTTTTGGCCCATGGGCCAGGCCGACCCGGCCTGATTTTTTGTGGAAGCCCGCAAGGCCCAACATGGGTCGGGCCGGGCCAGCCAAAATTACAGCCCTACTCATGCAGTTGATATATTTAGAGATTCTCAATTGGTGGTCAACCATGTGAAGGGAATTTTCAAATGTCAAAGTGCAAGCATGTTGCCATACTCCTATTTTTTTGGCTAAAATAGCCACAAAAAACAAAACTGGCTTTTTAGTCTAATAAGACAAAACATCACATCCAACCCATAATCATTACATTTTTTCTCTCACAAAAAAATCAAAAAAGTCAAAAAAACCAAAAAAACCAAAAGCCCTTCCCAAACCAGGCTTTTTAGCCCCAGGCTAAAATAGCCAAAAAGCTAACCCACTTCCCAAACGAATATGTTGTTGCATTACATTTGTTTTCTCAGTTTCAGATAGCAAAGTGACTTATATCCCAAGGGTCATGAATAACAAAGCCAATGATATAGCTCAGAAAGTTTCGAATTTCAGAAGAAGGGATGACACTCAAATGAACATAAGTCAAGCAATATATCAAAAATTAATACCACCTTTAGCTAAAAGGAATGTGGTGTTAGAAGTCAATCATAATGACTTACAAGATCAAGATTGGAGGCATCCAATAATGCAGTACCTAACTAGCCCATCATCGAAAGCCAGCAGAAAGATTAAATTACAATCTATGCAATACATAGTGTATGGTAATGCTCTTTACAAAAAGGGAGTAGATGGGTTATTATTAGAATGTCTAGGGCCAAAGGAGGCATTGACAGCCATGACTGAAGTCCATGAAGGCATTTGTGGTGCTCATCAGCCTGGTGTGAAGATAAGATGGTTGCCTCGAAGACATTCTTACTATTGGCCCACCATCCTTAAAGATTGCATAGAATATGCTAGAGGTTGCCAGGCAAGCCAAAAGCATGGCATGATAAGACATGTGTTAATAACTTATTTGCATGCAGTTGTAAAATCTTGGCCATTTAGAGGTTAGGCTATGGATATGATAGGGAAAATACACAAACCCTCTTCGAAGCACCATTGTTTCATCTTAGTGGCCACAGACTACTTCACTAAGTGGGTTGAAGCTAAACCATATAAAGCTGTAGACCAAACTGAAGTTATTGGATTTATTAAAGATCTGAATCACAAGTTTGGCATCTCACAGACCATAACTGTGGATAATGGGACTGTGTTTGATGGAAAGATAGTAAAGTCTTTCGCGGCAGAGTTTGGAATTAGCCTTGTTAATTCCATCCCTTATCATGCACAGACAAATAGTCAGGTAGAATCATCCAATAAGTCTTTGAAAAAAGGAATACAGAGAGTTGTGGAAGACAATCCTAGGGATTGACATAACTTATTGTTGGATGTATTGTGGGCTTATATGACTTCTCCAAGGTCAAGTGCATGAGTTACTCCTTATGCCTTAGTATATGGGCATGATGCAGTGTTACCTGTAGAGATTAACATTAAGTCCTTGAGGGTGAGATGTCAAGACCAGTTAGCCCCTGAGCAGTACCATCAGAGCATGTTCTTGGAATTAGAAAATGTGGATGAAGTTAGAATTTTGGTATTAAATAGCATTCTCTTTCAAAAGAAGAAAGCAACCAAAAACTATAATAAGAAAGTCAAGTACATTAGTTTTGATGAAGGTGATTTGGTATGGAAGACAATACTCCTAATAGGAATTAAAAGCCATAAGTTTGGCAAATGGTCACCTAATTGGAAAGGACCATATCAAGTTCATAAAGTCTTGCCTGGGGGAGCATATCACTTGAGGAATTTGAATGGGTATGTACACCCTAAGAAAATTAATAACAGGTACTTGAAACCTTATTATCCAACTATATAGGAAACACAAGGGGTGTAGAAAATGCTAAAACAGAGAAGTATGAAAACACTCAAAAAGTAAATAAAGATTCCATTTCATAAAGAGTTAAGTACATGCAGCCATAGATTGGCCTAAAAGTCAGTACAATGTTTCAGTTGTTCCCTTACAATTGATTTTTTGCTCCTAAAAGATGGGAACAACTGAATGGCTGTAGGCATGTCCTGCATTTGATCAGCCAGCCCTTGGTTGGTGATTTGCAACTTTGTGGTAGTTCGATCCAAAGCCAAGTTAACTGCTGATGACTCTTTCTCTAATTGAGCTTACTTCTCCAAAAGTTGGGTCCAAAATTGAGAAGCAGAAGAATGTTGTCCTTTCAATTCAGACACATCAGCATGTATATGAGAAATAAATTCCTTGTCTTTTGATAGCTTCTCCTGTATAGCTTTGGCAATATGAGAAATGTTGATATAAAAATCTATGGTAACTGCTGCCTAGGACAAGTGGCTTGAAATAGCCATGTTGGATTGCTCAAGGATCTTGCAGCATTGGAGGAAACCATTCTTGATAATATGTCTTTGTAAGGCTTCGAATGGAGTCCTTGAGAATAATGTTAGCAATTCCAAATAGGTATCCAAGTCTAGTGAAAGTAAAGAAGCCCTACTGGTGGTGGAATAGGTCTAAAAAATTTCCAAGAAAGAGTCAACCAGAACCAATGGCTCAACTTCATTATTGGCTGATGAAATGGTAGAAGGTATGTCAAAAAGGCTAGCCAACCTAACTTCAAAAATGTCCATCTCTTCCACTGACATTGGTGGCGCAGAAAGGGCTTTAATGGAAAGAAGAGATGGCTGCATAGAGATAGGAGAAGAGGATGAAGTGTCCCTAGCAATTTCCATAGTCCTACCCACTAGTAAGTCAAGAGAAGAAGGACTGGAGCTGGATAGTGATGGTGGACAAATAATTGGTGAGTTATCAGTATCTTTACTGGGAGTATCAGCTATTACTAAAGATGAAGTGATAACTTGGATCTCTTCAGGTGGAGAAGGAGCAGCCAAGATTGTAGGAAGAGTAAATTAGGCTGAGGTAAAGGTTAGATGAGGAAGATATGGAGTTAAGCCGAAGGATAAGGATATAGGAATACCCTACTTCAAAAAAGGTATGGAGAATGTAGAGCTGGGGAGTGGAAGTATTGTTTGGATGGGCTCTACATTCAAGGGCGTATTAACGTCGACCTTCTTCCTCTTTTTCGAGGCTGCCTCTGATGGTTTTTTAACTTTAGATAAGACTGAGGAAACCTTTGTCGAAGGAGAATATGGAATAACTGTTGCTGCAAATCAGAAGGTAAGAAGCAACGGTAAGTTTTATTGCTAAAACTTTGGGAAAGGGAATTGTCAAAACAAAAACAAAAACTGAAGGAAATTACCAGTCTCGAAAGTAGTAGTTGGAGAACTGCGAAGAGCATAATGTTCAACAGTTTGTTGCATTCTTGCAGTTTCTCTTTGAAGTGCATCCGCAACAACTGTCTCATTCCTTATTATTTGCTGCTGTCTTCTTTTCTCGGACCTTTGAAAAACCACTAATTCTTTGGATTGCTTTTTCTCGACTACCTTGGCAGTCGCTTGATGAGCAGGGTCATCATTGAAATCCGAGGAAGAGATTGTTATTTTCTTTTTCCTCTTAAGTAGTGGTTCTTCAGATACTTCCTTCTCTTCAGGTACTTCATCCTCTTCAAGACTAAGCACAAGTTTTCTCTTATTTTGTTGTTGTTGTTTGTCCTTAAGAATGTTTAGGGATTGAGCCATTTGAGGAAAATCTACTTGTGAAGCTCCTACATGAAAAGAAAGCTATAAATAAAAGAGTTAAGCATTATAAAAAATAAAAAATAAAAAAAGAGAAAAGAAAGATAAGGAATATATGCCTTTCTTCGAAGCAGCCCTAGTAACTCTAGGAGAAGGAGGAGAGGCAGAATGAGCTCTCTTTGTGTCAGGAGGAGCAAAAACTGGGATAGTAGGAACTGTAGAAGGAGTGATGAGCCCAGTTCCCTTAGGCTAGGTCTGAGAAGGCAAGTCTAGTCCCACTAGTAGGTCTTTGGGAGGTATTGCTAGAAGCACCTCCATATTTACTGACCACCAGTTCTGATATCTCTTCAGTATAGTGCCTTGTGGGATGAAGGGAGAGAACTGAAATTCGATTAAGTCTTGAATGAGTTTGGAGGTTGCTTCCTCTAGCCTGAGTCTTTGTACCTTCAGCTCTCTAGAGGTAAGATTGGGGTTGGTTTGACTGCAGAGAGGAATAGGGATCCTTTGGGTAAGCCTAAATTGCCTGCCAAATTGAACAGGGCAGTAGGCTTCTGCTATGCACTTGTAAGCCCTAGGATTTAAAGTGCCAATAAAAAGCTCTCTGGGAGTTAAAATAGAAGCCCACATATCCTTGTGCTGAGGCTGGGAACAGTTTCTATTAGCTAAGAAAGTCCTCAACCAGGCTGGGCCAATATTAGTTTCGAAGGGATAGAAGAAAGTGTGAGAAGAAGGAGAAGCTGGGAGTTGATGAAAGAAAGTAAAATAGAAGGCAAATGTGGAAGGATAAAGTGAAACTCTAGTATATTTTATTCCATAAGAGGTAGGGTTTGATAGCAAAAATTTCAAACACCTAGAATGCAAAGCAGTGAAATAAACAAAAAGCTAGAACTGTAATATCTAGAGTGGTCCCCCTTGATTGGCATCTAAAGTTTTTTCACAAAACTGGAAGCAAGCTCTATACACATGGCCTAGAACATATGGAACTAATGCTATTTTCTTCCCCAAAGCCAGAGCCTTAGCAATGGGAGCAAACTCAGGCATAATTCTCTGAGAGGAAGTACAAAACAAGAATTTACAAAGCCAATACAAAAGAAATGAGAAGAACTCTCTGTTTAACACAGGGCCTTCCCTTAGGTTTTCAGAATGTACAAAATCACTAAAGGAGGAGTTCAAAGAAGGGATAAAAAATGGCACGTTAAGGTCGGGGTAGTCAGGACCAAAAGGAGTGCCAATGAGGGATAACCCTAAGAGATGACATACATCCAGAATGGTAGGGGCTATCATACTGCATCGAAATTGAAAAAAGTTAAACGAAGAATTCCAAAAACATAATGCAGCAGGTACAAGGAAAGGGTCTTCAGGAATAGGACTGGCCAGTCGAAGAGCATCAAGGAGGCAGAGTTCCTGAAGGTCAAGTATCTTAGCGGGGACAACTCGATCATATCATTTTTCCATTCAGGTCTCACTGTAGGCCAGCAGCGGTGGGGTCGATTTAACCTCTAGTTTCCCCAGTCAAGGCCCCCCTCGTAGAGTAAGCAATGATCCTCCGGATGAGGGTATAAGGCAGGGAGTTGAGCAAGGGCCTCCTTGAAAATCGGTCCATGTACATACTCCCCTTGAGCATGACGGCGAGGAATAAGAATGCGCCTATCAACAGCACATCGTTCACCAGCTTTGTACTTTTCACATTCTTCGTTGATGAGTCTCCTTAAAGCTACAGAACGACTCACACGCTTAACGGTTTGCACTTTCAGAAAAGCCATTACTGAAAGGGTGAAAAAGAAAGGTAAGTAAGAAGCGAAAGTTGCAGATGAGTTCAAAAGGAAGAGAAAGGAATTTTTGGGCAAGTAGGTAGGTGGAATACGAAGGAAAGGGGTTTTTAAATCTTTCTGTCCAAAAGTTACTCGAACAAGTTGAGTGGGTTAGGTGGATCCGAAATGATTATTTTATGATTTGGGTCCATATGAAATTAAAACCCTTATTTTAAAATATGGAGGGTCCCAAGTTTAAAACGAAGAAAAGTTTCTGGAGGGAAACCTATGTTGAGTATCCGGATCGGTTTCGAAAAGTAAGTATTTGGCTTCGAAATTAAGATTTGGCTTTAAAGCCAGATGTCCAACATCCTGTAAGGGCTTCAAAAGTAGGTAGTTGACTTCGAAGCACATTTCATACCTAAGAGTACATGAATGCTTAGGTTTTTGTTTGCTTCAAGAGGATTAAAAACTTGCTTTTAGGTTTCTTGTTGAAAATAAAATCCTTCGAAGTAAACTTTGAAATACTCTGCAGCTAGAATTTGTTTGTTTTAGACCTCAAAGTTACAAAAAATCAATAATTGGTTAAGCAGTGAAAGAACCCAAAGGGACTCACTCTTTAAGAATAAAGCAGTGTAAATCCCTAAGGGAAGTTTCCATACTTCGAAACACGTACACTATTTTTTCGAAGCAAAGATAGTTAATTCGAAGCTGTTGATTGTGTTAACCATATGATTGGAATGAGAAGACCGAAGGCAAATATTGTCAATTATACTCCATATGTTGGAGATATTTAAATTAGGTTTCAAGTATTCCATTGAAAATGTTCAAATCAGGTTTCAAAGGACAAAATTGGTAAATTCGAAGCTCTAATTTTGTTTGATTTGGGCGAATAGAATGGTCACAAGTATACAATTAGAATATAAAACCAGACCATGCCGAACAAAGAAAGAAAAACCTAGTTTTATTGATAAGAAAATAATTACATTAAAAAGCCTTCTTGGCTACAAATTCAATCTCATAAAAATAAGAAATAGAGAGAATAACAAGATCATGAAATTTGCCCCAACAGTGGTCAATGAATTTATGTTCCTTATTTATTCTGTCCTCTGTTTTATCCAAGCTGGGTTGTTGTAGCTGATATGTTCTAATTTGATAGAAAAGTTGTTCAGCTTTCATTTCGAACTCCATTTCCTTCAATCTTTGTTCCATCTCATCCATATCTAGATCATCCCAGTATGCAGAATCCTTATTCTTGAAGTTATTATATTCGTCAATGAGATTCTCTACTTCGTACTGGGTTTGAATTCGATGGGCCAAGATTCTGTCCAAAGAATTAGTGGTAGCCAAAGAAATTTGGTACCAATGGAGAAGAAGCGGGAGTTGATCTAGAAACATCTGAAGTTTTGCTTGAGCAATGGGGTTGAGGACATGACCCCGAGTCATAATGTCACAGGTCCATCGAAAGTTCTTAAGAGGAATACCATCTCCAAGAACATTGAAGGGCAAGTGAGAAAAGGTTGCAAGCAAAAGTTGAGCTTGGTATCGCTCAAATGTAGTGGGAAGATCTGGAGGTTGGTAGGAAATAAGGAATTGATTCTCGAAAAGAGTAAGTTTCAGTTCCTTCATCCAGTGAGGATTCTGAGGAAAAGGAGGTGCAGGAGGGTCCATCTTAAAGGAAGGAGGGAATTGGGGGTTATTCATACATTCAAGCCAGTTAGAAGAGCAAAATTTTGCCTACTTGGCTAAGAATGACAGATTGTATCCTTGTGCTTCCTCTGGACGAGGAGTTGCTCGCACTATCTTCGTAGGTATGGAAGATGTGTACCACGCTACAAGTAAGTTGTCCTCCAGACTGCATCGGTGATCGATGGATACATAAGGGTAAACCACCGAGCTCCGAGCAAAATATGGGATAGATAGAGGATCAGCGAATTCGACGAATCGATGGTGAATTCGCTCTCTTAGTTTGGATTCATCAAGTTCTGGCCAACTTCCTCAACCAGTAGACCTGGAGGAAAAAGGAGTAACTGTGTGACTGTGTCCCATGCAGAGGTTGGTGGGGTAGAGGAAGAAGTAACTGTGTCCCATGCAGAAGATGGTGAGGCAGAAGAAGAGTTTCCAAGATCCATTTTTGTAAATGCTTGATCTAAGGGTTCGTAATTGGCAAACTTTGGGTCTAAAGGCTGGTACGTTACAAAAGTTTTCATAACTTTCATAAATGGAGGCGGATAGGTGTAATCAATAAATGCATTGAGATTCTTTCGAAACCTATAATTATCTTCCATAGACTCATCGTATGCTCGATCAATGTGAGAAAAGGTTTGCTTGGCCGTAAAGATTGTATCAGCCTTTTCGAATGCTCAGATAGTGAGAAATGTTCAAGGCGTAGAAGAGAATTTAATACAATGCAAACATTGCAATGATGGACGTCGGTTGTATTTCTAAGAAGATACAAAGCCCATACACGTCCTAGGACGTGGGTAAAGTGCCTTGATTCACTAATATCAGCAAGTATTAGGTATATTAATGCGGGGGGTAATGTTGGTTGTATAATTTGTAAAAGCCAATCACAATTCAACACGTGGCATGAAGAAGGTAATTTAGGGAGTTAATATAGGATGCCAACCAAAGTTAGACACGTGTTAGTCCGTATTGATAATAATGGATCTGCATAGCACTAGAACAATCGAGGGATATAAGGTGATGTGGTCTAACGGTTACTCACAAAGTTCAAATTCAAAATTAGGAGGGAAGCCTAACTGCAAAGGTGGCTTAGTGGGATTGACTGTGAGAGAGCATATTCAGCAATCATGGAAGGACATTTCGACGGTTAGAAGCCTATTTCGACGGTTATCATTGAGAAGTATAAATAGCAGAGAAGGCCCTAGAATGAAGAATCTAGACTCAGATAAAAAAACCAGTTTATTTACTTTGTTTTCCCTTCCAGTTTTTATAGTTCTTTACATTTTTGTACTTCGATTCCTGTACTGCACTTCATTCACATGAGTAGTTTCAAATAGCTTGTTGCTGTAAACCTCTACGAGGCTGGGTCAGCTCATTGTAAGTTTTTTATTTTTACTTAATGAAATTCTGAAATTATTCTTCACTTGTTGTTATTTATCAAATTCTCCTAAACAAGCACCAGTAAAAGTCATTTTCATTGAGGCTGAGAGAACTAAAACATAATCATCTGATAAATGGTTGGTACTTAATCTTCTGTAAGAACTGATTGATCCTTACTGGCACGCTTAAAATTATAATATTAAGCGTTGTTTGGCATAACCTATTTTAGTCCATCTTTTTATCTTTTTTGGTTCACATCAATCAACATCTTCTCTTTACTTTTTTATACATTTTTTTTATAAAAAGTCTAAAAGTGCACTTATTTAGGATATTCCAAACCACCCTTTAATTTTCGAAAGCCAAAAAGCCAACACCGCTCCTTAAACATTTTAATTTTATAATAAATGATTCATTTTATTAATAAATCATTAAGTCAATCAATAATTTTTTAATTATATCAAAATTTTATTTCAATTAATAATTTAGATAATTTTATTATTTTATAGGAGAGCAGTTAATAATTTTATTTTTTTAAATAAAAAATTATGACAATAATACTTTTCATTATGACAAAATACAATATTTTTATTTTTTATTTTTTTATTTTTTTGTCATAATTTGCCTTTTAACATTTCTCCTCAAATTTATACAAATCAATTCGATTGGTTGCTAATTTTCTACATGTACGCTAAACTCTGAACCGCCCAACCCAAGTATTTATTTGTGTCCGCAACACAACCGCAATCAACTCCTTTCCCATTTCCAATGTAGTTCGTTCCTCAGGCAACTGAATCCATAGTTGACTGTACTACACACTCTCTCTCTCTCTCTCCAACACATTTCCTAACTAACTCCCCAATCACCCACGCCCCTCCCTCCATCTCTCTCTCTCGCTCTCTTCTGTAACACAAAGCATTTTGAATCCCTAACCCTAAAAACTCAACCATAATGGCAATCGCATCGCCTTCCGCTCCGACCTTCTCAGCTTTCTTCTGCTCTAGCTGGACCGAGTCAACTCGCTCTATCCGTTTCTCCACTGTCCCATCTCACCGGATTCGCCCTCCCCCTCATCGACTCCTCACGATCACAGCTCGTCTCAACTCTTCGATTCCCTCCAATGGCTTCGTCTCCCCCGATAATGGTGATCTCCAGTACGAGCTCCAGCACGGTGTCTCGCTCTCGCATCACCGCCGGAATGGCTCGCCGGTGTTCGTGACGCTTCCGGTCGACGCCGTGAACGCCTCCGGCCAGATGCGGCGGCGGAAGGCCATGGCTCAGTCGTTCCGTGCTCTCGTGGCCGCCGGGGTTGAGGGCGTGGTGATGGAGGTCTGGTGGGGGCTCGTGGAGAGGGACGCCCCTGGGGTTTACAATTGGCAAGGCTATACGGAAATTGTATCGCTGGCGAGGCGTTGCGGATTGAAGGTTCGAGCTGTTATGGCCTTTCATCAGTGCGGTACAGGACCTGGCGATCCCTTCTGGTTGGTTTAATTTGATCTTGTTAAATTTTAATTTCTCGTTTATTGTCCCACACAAAATAGGAATTTACTACCATTTTAGGTTGAATATAAATATCCATAGAGATATACATGTGCTTGCCTTTATGTGGATATGTTTATGCTGCTGCTTCGTATAGGTTAGGTGAAATGTTCAGACTCTGATAAATAAACACATCAATTTCAGAGTATGGTAATTGATAAGTAAACAGACCAGTCCTGTTTATAGTGTAAAGTATATCTGGGGACTATGATTGGAAAGTCTTCCATTGCATCTGTGCATAATATATGAGAACATGGGTATTTAGATAATAACAGTTCTTTGGTTCTTCAAATAATTTAGAATTAGTTTCTTTTAAATTTTGGGATGTATCTTTAGGGAAATGGGATTGTGTGCCATTTCCAATTTACTCATTTTTAGCCTCCAGTTATTACATTAATAATAATTTGTAGCATCGTCCAATAGCATTTCAGCATTAGTTCGGCTGTTTTTTTCTTTCTAGTTCGATAAATGAAGTTTTGATGGATTTATTTTTGAGACATTTTATTTTATTTTTTGTTCTTGATGTTCATATTTTATGCTATTGGAATATACTGTGTTTTGGGGCTCCATCCTGCCATATCCATCTTCCCCTCAAATAGAAATCATGGGTAACCCATAGGGTGTTAATTTTAAAGAACAGATTGTCTTTCAAATGATTTTAGGTGTAGATTACTTGGCAAGAGTAAAATTTTAGCTGCAAACTTAAACCATTTAGTTCCCAAGTGTTTATTTTGGAGTGTCCATACTTCGAAACTAAAAATGAATGTACGGAGTTTTGTGATCAAAATTTCTATTATCCAGTTAAGGAACTCATGAGTGGCTCTGTTGCACCATTGAATTAGCTTTTGTGAAAAGTAGAGAAAAAAAAAAGTGGTGGGAGGTGGGGATTGAGTATAGCTTGTAGTACAGTCATAGGGATGATATGGATACTTCTGAAATTTTCTCTATTTGAATGATTTAAACAAAAGTTGCCATTATTTCTTCACTTTCTTAGAAATTTCCTTTTTTTGTCTTTATCTACTTGTTTTTCTTCTTGTGGCCGCCTTCTAGGATTATCTCATAACATGTAAGTGTGGAGCTTGCCCAATAAGTGTTTTTGTTTGATTTGTTGATGTGGACTTGTGTTTTATTATTCTTTTGAGGAAGTTTGATTGGTGAATTAAAAATTCAATTGGGCAATTCTTTGGCATTTCAGTTTTCTCTTTATTAGCATGCTTTCGTGTTATGGATGTGTTGTGTTCATTTATTTATTTTGAACAACTATTGTTGTGTTTATTTGTTCGAATTTTTTTTTTGAATGGCTTCCACAAGTGTTGTCATTCTTTATTGACTTTCTTAAAAATTTCTGCCTTTTTTGTGTCTTTATTTGTTTGCTTCTCATTTTTTTTTTTGATTTCCTCCTAGGATTTTCTTCTTCTTGTTCTTCATCTTCTTCTCTTCTTCTTCTTCTTTTTTCTGGTGCCTTTGTGACTTTCTTTCATGGATGTTCTTGCTCGATTCTCATTTGTTGAGGTAGACTTGCATTTTAGTATTCATTTGAGGGCATTTCAGTTTTTATTAGCACACTTTTGTGTTATGGTTGTGCTTATTTGTTCAACTCTTTTCCTTCTTAGTATGTGAATTCCGGACTGGGGATGGGAGGGGAGAGATACAAAAGTTATTATTGAGATCCAAGAATGCTTGGTAATCTCAAACAAATTAGCCTCCTTCCATTTTAAGTTGGTCTTCCAAACTCTAGAATTGCCCATCTATTTATTTGCTTCTGTGTGTGTGTGTTTGTGATTTGGGGATCAAATCACATGCATGTAGGTGTGCCACTGTCTGCTGTGCAGTCATGTGTAATTGCAGATTTAGGCCTCGTTTGGGAACAGGTTAATTTAGTAACTTTTTGGCTATTTGGCTAAAATATGAGCTAAAAAAAACTAGTATGTTTGGGATGATTTTTTGACTTTTTACGAAAAGATGTGCAAAAAATAGAGAGAAAAGAGAATTTTTGACTTTTTGGTATGGGTTGTTGGTTTTTTGGCTAATTTAGTAACTTTTTGGCTTTTTGGCTAAAAAGTTCGGTTGCCAAACAAGGCCTTGAAAGTAAAATCAAAGTTATATACTGTGTATACACATCACACGTACTAAAATTCAAATGCATGCCTGAGGTGTTCATTTATCACATTAAAAATCAAAAAAAAAAAAAAAATGGATACAAAAGACCTAATAAAGTGAAAACTCAGAAAAAAGCAAGATAACATACACCCACCCACATGCTGGCATGCGGATGCACAAGTAATACATTTTGGCTTTGTTTATACAATATCAAGGGTCACAATGTCTTGTAATGTCTAGGACCATATTTGCTTGAATCAAATTGTTCTATGAGATATCTGAATCTTAGTTGAGGTTCGAAATTTCTTTAAAGTCATGTTTATATTATATTTTTCTATAGAATGATTGTTCCCTCTTTTAAGAATCCATCCATTCAATTTTCCTCTGCAAGCCTTTCTTTTCATGTGTTATTGGCTCTGAAGTCTTTCTATCTTACACTGAAGGATTCCTCTTCCTCAATGGGTGCTTGAAGAAATGGATAAAAATCCAGATTTAGCATATTCTGACAGGTTCGGAAGAAGAAATATTGAATACATTTCCCTAGGATGCGACCTTCTTCCTGTTCTGCGTGGACGATCACCAATCCAAGCATACACAGATTTCATGAGGAACTTTAGAGAGACTTTCAATCCTTTCCTTGGTGGCATCATAACAGTAAGATGATTGGTATTATGCTTTTAGTCATTTCATATGTCTTGATTGTTCAACACTGAAATCAGGTTTTCATGGTTTTTGTTGTTTAATTGTAGGGAATTCAAGTTGGAATGGGTCCTGCCGGTGAACTAAGATACCCTTCATGCCCTTCTCATAAGCTAACCTGGGCTTGGCGCTCTCGTGAGCTTGGAGAGTTTCAGTGCTATGATAAGGTAGGTAGAAGGTTCTTGGCTTTATCAATAAGCATGTCATTGAATCTCCCCAAGTGCATGAGGAATTATACAAATCATTTTTGCTCTTTTGCCTTGTCATTTTTGCTTTTGGACATGTTGTCTATCCTGATCTCTGTTT
The DNA here is from genome assembly GCA_036172215.1 of Camellia granthamiana. Classification (NCBI taxonomy): domain Eukaryota; kingdom Viridiplantae; phylum Streptophyta; class Magnoliopsida; order Ericales; family Theaceae; genus Camellia; species Camellia granthamiana. Next base: position 2,751,748 of record CM069913.1, read on the forward strand.
TAATTAGATTGTTTTTTTTTCTTCTGCCCAGTATATGCTTGCATCTTTGAATGCTTGTGCACGAGAGGTTGGAATGCGAGAGTGGGCAAATGGTGGCCCTATTGGTGCTAGCAACTTGATGCATGATCCTGAAAGCACTGAATTTTTCAGGACTGATGGTTCATGGAATACACCATATGGTAAGTTTTTTCTTGAATGGTACTCGGGGATGTTGCTTCTTCACGGGGAGAGGATATGTTTGGAAACAGAGACCATTTTTAGGGGTACTGAAGTTAATACATCAGGAAAAGTGGCTGCAATTCACTGGCATTACGGCACGCAATCTCATCCATCTGAGTTAACTGCTGGCTATTACAATACTTCATTCCGAGATGGATACGTACCGATTACTCGCATGTTTGGTAGGTATGGATTTACCTTATGTTGTACGTGTTTTGAAATGCAAGATGCAGATGAGCAGCAGATGAACACCGTCAGTAGTCCAGAAGGTTTTCTTCGACAACTTCTACTGGCTGCAAGGATTTGTGATGTTCCCCTGGAGGGTGAAAATTCTGCAGCTAGTTTGGATGATGATTCGTTTCGACAAGTGCTAAAGATGTCGAAGTTCTACTCAGATGGCCGAGAAACACCATCCTTTTCATTCAACTATGTCAGAATGGACAAAAACTTATTCGAATATCGTAACTGGGTCACTTTTACTAGTTTTGTGAAGCAAATGTCGGATACAAATAGTTTTCGAGCCAAACTAGATTTTGGAGGAGGTGGTGATACTCGCATGTCTTCTAAATCAGCTGCGGATGTTGGTGTAGTTCTTGCGTACTAGATGGAAGTATGTTTTCACTCCCACCATTCAATGTGTATAATTGATACCTAATGACTACTTCTGATCAATTGTTGTGAAGTGTGTAGTAATGCTTCATTTTTTTGAAGAGTTTCTTATTTTTCTATTTGGAAATAGTGTTTTGATGCATTATAGATATTTCCTTCTTCATATTTGACTCTACATCAGTTTATATGTCTTCCCACTTGGAATGAAGTTCATTCATCCCACTCAAATGGTAACTTGTTTGAAGTTTCATTGCCCCTCTCTAGATAAGAAGAAAACGCGCCATGACCTACAGCCCTTTCCTCTGCGGGCTACTTCCTTGTGTTTCTGCAATCCAAGTACCTTGGTGACTCTAATCACTTTTTCTTTCTTTTCTTTCTTTTTCCCTTTTACCATTTCTAGTGCCCACTTTTATGCATTAAAAAGTGAGATCTTTAGCTTGTTTTCACAAACCATAACTCCCGGTGCTTTCTGATTCAGAAATTCATTAATGTCTTTACTGCTACGAGTTTGTATATGAAATGTAGCTATGATATGATGCGAATAAGATGAGTGTTTTATTATCATCTAACATTGCATGGGGAAAAAAATAATAGAGAAATGTTAAGTATCATGAAAATTTTTTCATGAAAGATTTATGATTCTTGAATTACCTTGATTAGTGTGGTGCTTTATTCTAAGTGCAATCCAAAGGTCACAAAATTTTTATGATTATTTTCATCAAAGATTTTTCATGATACCTAGCATTGTTGAAAATAATAATAATAAGTCATAATAGTTTTTGCATAAAAGTCTGTAGTATGTTAAATTTAGGAGGTCAGCAATGAACAAAACCCATTCATAATCTCTTCAGGGGTTGCAATTTCAATAGAATTGGAAGTTCAGGGGACATGCGGGGATCGTTCGACTCATTTGGATTGAGTGGTTAATTATTTCTGTAGTCAGAATTTATGTGATACTCTTAATCAATAATTTAGTAAAAAAATTATAAACGAAACAATGTTGACTCACATTTATTAAGTAGTTGAGAGATAATAAATGACTCAGCTAATATATTTTGAGATTCTTCATTTGACGGAAGCTTTAAATAACTAATGTCATATGTTATTTCAAGAAAATTAAAATTAAAAAAAACAATGAATTGAAGATTAGATTGAAAAATTTCCGGGTTCACCTTGGGCAGGAGATAATTTGCTTGAAAGTTGTTTCATCTATGTAATTATGCAGAACTAAAACTCCGAGTTAGTAAATTCGTATTAAGAAACTAACGGTCAATTTACGCACATACACAAAAATAAATAAATAAAAATAATACGGGCTTTTTTTTAACCGTGTTCAGAAGTTTTCCACCGTTGGATTTCATCTGTGTGAATATTATATTTTGAATCCGACGGTTGCGAGAGTTTGCACTCCTGTCACGGCAGGTATCAACTTTTACTGTGTCTGGTGATCCAACGAAATCATGTGTGGTCTCTCCAGCCAAAAATTATCGGGTGCTCTCGAAGCACTCAATATTCGTTCCAGCGAGACCCTCGTTGGCCCCCACAATCTCAATACACACGCGCGCTCTCTCTCTCTCTCACATTGTCTTCCTCTCTCTGAAGCTAACCACAACCGTAATAACGCACACCTCACGGTTCTCTCACCTCACACAAACACACCATTATCGACAGTTGAGAATGGTGGCAAGTTCTAATCTTTAGCTTAGTCGCCCCTCTTGATGCCGTCTCCATAACACTCTCTCTCTCTCTCTCTCTCTCTCTCTCCATATATATATATATATAGGTTGATCTTATCTGGGTTCTGCATTTCTTGAGTAGTAACCATGCCGGGTCTAGTTTCAGTCAAAACGCCACCGGAAGCTCCGCCGCTCCGAATCGCAGTTCCTGATGAAAACAACCACCAGATCCGAACCAATTCCGACCGATCCGAACCCATAAACCCCAAAACAACATCGCCGATCCCTCGCCGTCCTCCCTCTCCTTCCCCATCAACTTCTCGGGCCAAGCCATCTCCAGATCGGAGCTCCGGCAAGAAAAAATCGCCTGAAAAACCGCTCATCGACGAGTCCTCGCTCGACAACCCAGATCTCGGCCCATTCCTCCTAAAACTCGCGCGCGACACGATCGCGTCCGGCGATGGGCCGAGCAAGGCGTTGGACTACGCGCTCCGAGCTTCGAAATCTTTCGAGCGCTGCACCGTCGATGGCGAGCCGAGCTTGGATCTGGCGATGAGCTTGCACGTCGTCGCGGCGATTTATTGTAGTTTGGGAAGGTTTGAGGAGGCGATTCCAGTGCTCGAGAGAGCAATTAGCGTTCCTACTGTGTCTAGAGGTGCAGATCATGCTCTCGCGGCATTTTCAGGGTATATGCAGCTCGGCGACACGCATTCAATGCTTGGGCAGCTGGATCGATCGATCGATTGTTATAAAGAGGGGTTGAAAATTCAGATGGAGGCTTTGGGAGACACAGATCCGAGAGTTGCAGAGACTTGCAGGTGAAATCACCGTCTTTTTACTCCATTTATGGTGAATATTACTCTGCTTTGTGTTGATCGGTCTAACATTTTATGAAAATTTATATGAATTATATAATTAGGCCCTAATCCAGCTGAACTGTACTTTACTAGTAGTTTCATTGGACACAGGAACTTAAAAATCTGATCTTTCTCATAAATTGTTAATTTGGTTTTATATATAATTCAACTCAGATATTCTAAGCTGTTTGTTAAAATTGAATGGCTCAGTTATTTGTTCCATGGCTTTCAAAATAGAAATTCATGGATGTGAAAGGGTCTCTTTCAAATGCTACGTGGAGCACAAAGGTGCCATGGATTAAGAATATTATACATTTTGAAAATGTTGGCTTAAAAATTGGATTGATGAAATTTCAAGTTCGGAGATTTGAAGTATCTCAGTTGTAGTCTAGCAAAAATTAAAATGAATTTAATACAGGGAGTTAGAAGCAATAAGGGTTGAGCTACCGTAACAATTTGTCCTTCATTTTTGCAGTCAATATGTAGGATGATTGATATTGCTGGAAAATAGCTGACCTCTAGATAATGACATGAACCTTCCTTTTCCAGCATATGTTTGTTTTTGTTTTTTTTGTAGTTGTCTTTATTGGTTTTGATAGCCAACTTCAATTTGTTCTATTAAGACTTCCTTGAGTTCATTTAAAGTTTCATGCTTTCATATTGATATGTGTAACATACTATTTTTAGTTTGTTTTGTGTTCCTTTAAATTTTCATGCTTATGTGGGCTTGCCTTAAGGTGTTTTGGGTTGGCTGTAAACTTCATATTACTCTCTTAGTCTATTTATTCATCTAGACTTGTCACTGGCAATGTGTAAGTTCACAAATCTATTCCAATGAAATTATTATTATTATTATTTTTTTGTGTCTGGAGTTTGTAAATTTACAGTTCAGTCACAACCATGATTCTTCTAATCTGGTGTTTGAAACTGATGGTTATTTTTTATATTTACCTAGTGGGCCATAATGTTATTTACAATTTTCTTTTCAAACTCATATTGTTTCTTCTTCAATGAACTGAAGAACTTAATTCTGTATAACTGCATAAAAACTGACAGGTATTTGGCTGAGGCCCATGTTCAAGCAATGCAATTTGATGAAGCAGAAAATTTGAGCAAGAAGACTCTTGAAATCCATCGTGTGCACAGTCCACCAGCATCTCTTGAGGAAGCGGCAGACCGCAGGTTGATGGCCCTCATATGTGAGGCTAAAGGAGATTACGAATCAGCTCTTGAACACCTTGTCCTTGCCAGCATGGCAATGATTGCCAATGGACAAGAAAATGAGGTTGCTTCAATTGATGTCAGCATTGGCAACATCTACATGTCCCTATCTCGCTTTGATGAGGCTGTCTTCTCCTACCAGAAGGCACTCACTGTCTTCAAATCATCAAAGGGTGACAACCACCCTTCAGTTGCCTCTGTTTTTGTACGTCTTGCTGACCTATACTACAAGACAGGGAAGCTGCGAGAGTCCAGATCCTATTGTGAAAATGCCCTTAGGATATATGCAAAACCTGTGCCTGGAACCACTGCAGAAGAGATTGCAAGTGGGATGACAGAAATTTCAGCCATTTATGAATCTTTTAATGAACCTGAGGAGGCACTGAAGCTCTTGCAGAAGGCAATGAAATTGTTGGAGGATAAACCAGGGCAGCAAACTACAATTGCAGGAATAGAAGCACGAATGGGTGTTATGTTTTATATGGTTGGGAGATACGAAGAAGCACGGAACTCTTTCGAGAGCGCTGTAGCAAAACTTAGAGCTAGTGGTGAAAGGAAATCAGCATTTTTTGGGGTTTTGTTGAACCAAATGGGGTTGGCCTGCGTACAGTTGTTCAAGATAGATGAGGCTTGTGAGTTGTTTGAAGAGGCAAGAGAAATACTGGAACAGGAGTGCGGACCATGTCATCAAGATACGCTTGGAGTGTATAGCAATCTTGCAGCAACTTATGATGCCATGGGAAGGTAATAATATCTCATTTCATACTACATTAAAATAGATATTTCTCAAGTTTTGATGATTGGATAATTTTTTTGGGTTTTCCACTTTAGAAGTAGTACATGGTTTTGCACTTGCTTTGGTTATTGGCTGCTTTTTCCTGTTCTTTTAGTGCTGCTCTATGCTTCCCTTATCTTTAAAGTCTGTCTGTTGACAATTGTGACCAGGAAAAGATTAGAACCTCATAGATGCACTTAAGATCATGATTGATATTAGAACTATAAATGAGTCGAGTTGTGATATGCTCAAGCCCATCTAGAATGATGCAGGTTGTTGGTTGAGCCAAGAAACATGATTTTTGAGCTCAGCTTGTACAAGCTTGCATCACTCGAAGTAAATGATTGAAAATTTTGGAATTCAAAGGATGGATGAGCTTTTATAGTGTTGCTGCCACCTTCATATGGGTGCAGCCTTGCACAAATGTGTCTGACTTACTTATTCTGGACAAAGCCATATAATACAGCTAAATGAAAACAAATAATTCATTGATGTGAATTCATTAGCATTCAGGAAGTACTTTTCTTTCAATGTTGATCCTTTTGTAATTTCTTAGTATTTGCTCTCAAAAGCACTAATAATGCTTCCCAAAAACTAATCTAGGGTTTTTTTTTTCTTCCTCATGTGCGTCTTGTATTATTACAGAGTAGAAGATGCAATTGAGATTTTGGAGTATGTTCTCAAATTGAGAGAGGAGAAGCTTGGAACAGCAAATCCTGATTTTGATGATGAGAAGAAAAGGCTGGCTGATCTTCTCAAAGAAGCAGGCAGGTCTCGAAACAAAAAGGCAAAATCATTGGAAAGCCTCATTGACCCCAACTCCAAGAGGACGAAGAAAGAGTCATCAAAGAAGTGGTCAGCCTTTGGATTCAGAACTTGATAGTATTTCTTCCACATTTGTCCATTTTCTTACACACCCACATTCTGTAACATAGAGATCATGTATAGGTTTAATTTGTAATTTGGTGAGGCTTCTTGTATCTTGCGCTTTGAATTTCGACTGTTTTCCATTTTTATTTTTGTCTGTCATTTGTTGATCTGATTTCTATTTGACCTGGAAGTTGTCACTGGAAAAGAAAATTGCTTTGTCCCTTTCTTCCATTAGGTGAAAATGTTTTGACTTTTGAGTGAATAAGTTAATATATGTTGGTATTTGTTGTGATGTTGCATACTTTTTTTCCCAATATTTTTTTTTGACTTTTTTCACCCTTAAAGATATTCTGTGTAAGTATCATTTTGATTGCTTTCCAAACTGAGTTTTAATTTTTCTTTTTTCTTTTTTCAGTTTCAACTAATTCAAAACCGAGAGTTCAACTTGAAGGTTATTATTATGATTCCCTTCTCAGGATCAGCCTTTTAGCCACGATTTACTGTGATATACACATTTGAGTTATATCAAAGACAAGTGTACCAAGTATTTTATGTTTTTATAGTGGGATGTGCTTTTTTAACTAATAAATTGACTTGTTAATCAGTGCTAAATGAAACCTAGTGAAAAACTGCCTCCGGCAATCCAATTCCATAATCATGCTTTCAATTAAATTTAGAATAATTTTATTTCAGTGTATATTTAGAAAAATATTTATAGATTAGTGATAAATTTTATCCATATTAAAAAATAAAATTATAGATTTTGTCATGCATTTGTAATTATTTTTTAAAAACATGTTATTTTTCCTTTAAATTTTAAGTTAGTGAGAGAGGAGAGGATGGGTGATTATTCAGTATTTTAGGAGTATGGACACATAGTGCTCCATAAGATTTTGATTGGTAGAAAGAGATAGGGACTCACAATTTATGTTGGGGATGGAGAACAATATGAGGTTAAGTAAATGATGATTGACTTAAAATATAATCACATGATATTTTGAGATTATTGAATAATTTTCCGGAGAGGACCCATCCTTCTGGGGAGAGAAGCATCCAAATCAGATGTATAAATTCCCATAAATCACTATTTACTATTCACCCAAAAAAATCACTATTTATTTTAACTTTTATTTGAGTGGATCAACCGCTGCCAAATGAAAAGGACTTTCGTTTACAAGTAATTGCATCGCATACGTCACATACTCATCTGCATTAAGGGTCTGTTTGTTGGATTTGTGAGGTTGATTATGGTTCTATTTTAATAAATTCCATCATTCATTTTCAAATTTTTTGGGTTTAGATCATTCATTAAAAAAAAAATTGATAATTATAATCGGCATAATTTTATCAATGTCTTTAGAAAAAATAGACATCAAGTATGATTTTAGAATAGATGTATATTTTTGTGTAAACAAATCTGATGAAATTATTTAATTATATTATTGGGTTGAGTTCATTTTTTTTTTTTTTATTGAATAATCTATATACAAAAACTTAAAAAATAAACAATTTACAGTATTAAAAATAAAACAGCAATGAGTTTTAGAGACCAACACTACCAAATTGAACTTGGGTCCAACATAAGAGAAGTGCATTCAGGGGATGTTTGGTGTGGATTATAGGGGGTGATTATAACTTATTTTAATTTAAAAATTTGTGCTAGACTGGTCTCATTTGATAGAGCTGTGAGAAAGTGATTATAGATTATAACTTAACAGATTATAGCTTACAGCTGTGAGTATAAGCTGGTGGTAACCTATTTGGTGTAACTGTGGGATTATAGATGAGTATAAGCTGGTGGTAACCTATTTAGTGTAACTGTGAGATTATAAATTTAAGTGCCGTTTTGAAAACTTTGACAAAAAGCTGTGTTTTTAGGCTAGGGAAAAAACGCTGGTTTGGCAAAAACGCTGAAGACACCATTTGGGAAGACCCAAAAACGCAACTTGGCCATTTACCAAACTACCCTCATCTCATGTAAATTGGGGACTAGGGCAAAACGAGATTAGATTTGCCTCCTTCCACCTCTGGGTGCAATTGCTTTGTCCTCCTCGAAGCTGCGCTGTGTAACTCCGTCGAACAACCCACGACCTTGCCGTCCCTCGCCGAAGCTGCCGCTAGATTCGTCGTCCACGTCCTCGCCTTCGCCGGATCTGCACCATCAGGTAAGCCGAAAATCGTCTTCCATTGTTGTCTTCTCGCAAGTAGTAACGGATCCAAAACCATGGCAGCAGTTGTTCACGACTAATGGACGACCTGCTGTGTGATATATAACACTGATAATGGTTGCTTCATATTGGTTTGAACTTGTGATTTCGGATGTCCAAAAATAAATGTTTTTCCGATTTGAAACACCAAGATGTTCTGTGTACTTAGAATAGCTGCAGATTAGATTAATTTTTTCCAAGAATTCTAATGAATCCCATTAAGTGAAGTGTAGTGTATATGTATATATATATATGTGTACTATATACGGTGAAGTGGAGCTATTGTATGAAACTTGCACTCTTTCATGGATTGGACACCATACTCTGTTGCTTGAAATCACTTTTATGATGCTGTTGGGAAGAGCTTTTGATCATGAAATTGTTTGTATAGGTTAAAAATTGGGCTGAGTAATGTAATTAATTAATTAATTTCAGCGATTGTTAGCATTCACATGGTTGATACAACAATTAGATATGGGGTCACTTGTGTTCTTTTAAAGCATTCTACCCTGATGCCTTGCATGTTTACTGGAATCTGATATGTATATATATATTTCCTATGATTATGATCTTATTAAACCAAGCACGCCATAACTTGCTCAAATTTGGTGAAAGTCACAATAATAACATTGCTCAATTATGCACAAGGATTAGATGCATTAGGTTGGGGTTGTCTTGCAAACAAACAAATTAGTAAGCATTTTCTTAGGCTAATTACACTTTTGATTCCGAACATTTTAATTGTGTTAATTTCATCCTCAAAGTATTAAATATGTTATAACTTAATTATATGCCTAATAGTGTATATCGTTGCAATTAGGGGTGTTTTTTGAACAAAAAATTACATATTAAGAAAAAAAAAATAATCATTTACAAATTGACACAATCAAAATATTATATTAGGACCAAAATAAATATCCATGATTCTTATAATGAATATTGACAATGATGCATTCAATATTTTGGAAATACCTTTTTTTCTTCTAATTTTGGGAATAAAATTGATATTTTTGAAAGGTTAGAAACAAAGTGACATGCATTACATATTGTATGTAGAGATCAAAATATAATTAACTTTTTTTTTTTTTTTTTTTTTTAAATTATAAACAATCCTAAGACCAAACTAGATTCTTTATGCCCACCCAAGCAGGCTCTGAAAACCTACAATCATTTGCAAACCACATTTATACAAAATTTAAAAGATAAATATCATATCAGTGAGTGTCAAACTCAATTCATCTGAGTTTTGAATCAAATATTAATAAGTTTAACTATAATTAGTATCAATGATTAATGCAAAATGAATCAAATGATGTGTAAACTTGATTAAAAGTGGTTCGGGGTTTTGTTTGATGCTGGTTGCAATTATGTTAGATTTTTACAAGAGATTAAAACATAGGATTTCAATTGATTTTGCTTGTGTTCATAAACAATACATCATTGCCATAGACAATGTTGCATTCTTTTTGTCTATATGGCTTGTGAAGGAAATGCATTAGGCAATTGTGCAGTGTCAATTACCATTTGTGTGCCTAGTTTCACATGGAATTTTGGATGGTGGTTGATATTGAGACCACAGAAGGTAGTAGTCAAGATGTCTAGGTCATTAATAATTAATGGTCTAACCCATATGCATTGTCAAATGCAGAGAAGTTTTTTACTGTTACGAGAAGCCCATGGTTCTCTCTTTTCTCTCTCCAATTGATTCATCCTATCATGAGTCCTTCAATAGTGGATCAAAGTTTATATATATATATAAGATGGCACAATAAATATTAAAATAAGACATTATATTTTTTTTTTATTTAAAAATATTTGTTTTTGACACACATGAACAAATGTTGTAGAATGGCAATGCTAGTAGAATTGCAATGCTAGTAGAATTTTTTTACCTTAACCATTAATTGTTTGGCATTGTCACGACCCAAACCCGCCCCTATGGGTTTAGTACTGTAACCGGCCAGTAATCCGAGATCACCGAAGGCCTCTTGACAGTAAAACAGTAAAAACAGAGTACAGGGGCCTGGCGGAAGCCAAAACAGTAAATAAACAGTGTCCAATGAGCTGTGATAGTCTGTATGCAAAAAGACTTTTCATGCATTCATACCTTCAGAACAGTTCAGTCTATACAAACATTTACAATCATTCAGTACAGGGACCTAATCCCTGATAACAGTACAGTACAGTAGATAACAGTCTGTACAGTATTACAAAAACAGTACGGAAGGGGGATAACTAAAACACCCCTAAGCCTTAGCTTGGCAGGCTCGGAACCTCGCAGTGAGGCATAGTGGTTGGCCTGACAAAACTGGAGATAACCCCGACGTCCTAGCATTGGTCCAGTGCCTGTACACCTACATATATATATGAGCAGTGAGCTAAAGCCCAGTGAATAACATAATGCGTAAAGAGGTTTATAATGAATGCCCTCACAGTAATGAAAACAGTTCATTAAATCAGTATTTCAGTCTTTCAGTATTTCAGTCAATCAGTCATATGTGGAACATCCATTAGCATAACAGTACAGTAAGCAGTAGGTCTTAAAGACCGAACAGTAATGATGGCCATCAATTAGTAAACAGTAGTGGTTCTAACGAGGGAATCGACAGAGATCTCTATAACAGTAACAGTAAACAGTAGGTGCTAAGGATGCCACAGTACAGTTCAGAATATAGGACATACATTCATTCAGTAAACAATATCAGTTCAGTAAACAGTTCAGTTCAGTATTCAAGAGATAATCATTTTGAACATATCTTTACACAATTGTTACTCACAGAGTTCTGGGCTACAAGAGGCTAGAGCGTCTCCTCGGAATGTCAACCCTATACAGTTAACATATTGAACACACACTAAGTTTCATAGTTAGGAAAGATAATAACTTGATCCCTAATTGCCTTGGTGTGTTCTACATCTATATCCTCATTAAGATGTCTTAAACTAGGCCTAAGAATGCCTAGAATGGGATGAGGATGCAAAGATGTGCACAGAAAACAGTTTCAGAAATTTCAGTGGAACAGGGTCCCGCTCGAGCGCAGGTTTCCCTGCTCGAGCGAACAAGCAAACAAAGGTGCCCGCTCGAGCGTCAACTTCACCGCTCGAGCGGGCCAAAAAGTACTGGATAGGTGAAATCTCCGCTCGACGCCCGCTCGAGCGTGTCACCCAGTCCTCCGCTCGAGCGCACTATTCTCCGCTCGAGCGGACTGATGAACAGTGCAAGATGCTGGAAGCTCGATTTTCCCGCTCGAGCGGCACTTCCCCCGCTCGAGCGGACGACCAAAATCTGGAAATTCCAGATTCGAGTCCCAAACTCAAAATCAAGTTTTGACACACCAAATTCGATCCTCTTGGGCCAATTTTCTGGAAAACATAAGTAAACTCATAAAACAACATGCTACAAAGGTCAATTTGGGAAATCAAGGCCCAAGGGTGTTTCAATTAGCCTCATTTTCAAACCTAATTTTCATGAACATGCATGAATATGCTACAAAGTGACATACATGTGATTAAATCAAATCAAAGCTTCAAACGCTTGCTCAAACGAGCTCATTCTTTTCAAAACAAGTTGAAAATATGGACTTAAGCTTAATTATGAACATGCATGTGACAATTTGCCATGAAATCAACTCAAAATTCATCAATACACACATGCATGCAAGGAATGAGCTCCAATTCAACATGTTAGAACTAATTCATGGCTCAACTCTCAAATTTGGCATGAATCATGCAAGAACAATCTTAAAGACAACAATGAGAGGTTGAAAATCATACCTAAGTCTTGAATGCAAGATGAACAAGCTCAACTATGCAATCTATGCTTTAAATCCTTCAATTTCCAAGCAATTCTACAAGTGAACTCAAGTCTCTCACTTCCACTCTCTCTAAATTCGGTTGAGTGCTCAAACAAGGCTGAGGAAATGTTTTGATTCAAGTGTGATATAGCTCAAAAGTGTCTAGGTAGTGGCCCACTAAGGGCTAGTTTGGTAAATAAGGCCAACTATGTATTTTATCAATATTTTAATCTAATTTAATCATTCCTAATCAGTTTTCAGATAATTACACCATAACATCACACAAATTATGTTGATCATAAAACACCAGTCAATTCCGGATTCGGCCGCCGATAAGGCCTTCCATTTGCAGTTTAAACACAAAAACATGAACAAATAGTTAAACGACAACAGATAGATATGCAATTAAACAGTTACAGTCAATCAATTCAGTTCCAGTTTCCAGTTAGTCAGTTCAATTATCAGTCTTAATCAGTCTCAGTTTAGCAGTATTCGGTAATTAACCAGTAATTTATCGGTAAACAGTATGAGGGTTGTTACAGTCTCCCCTCCTTATAAGAGTTTGGTCCTCCAAACTCGAATTACCTTCATTCTGGAAGAAAACAGGATTCAGTGGAAACAGTTCGGGATATCTCTTTGCCGTATCATCTTCCCTTTCCCAAGTGGCATACACGTCACCATGGTTTTGCCAGTCGACTTTCACTAACGGGATCTCTTTGTTTCTCAGTTTCTTGATCTGTCTGTTTACAATCTATATAGGCCGTTCCTCGTAAGTGTAGTCATCACTCAACACTACCCGAGTAGGCTCAATCACATGGAATGGATCCCGGAGATAATCTCTCAACATAGAAATGTGGAAGATGTTGTGCATATGCTCCATTTCAGGAGGAAGCGCAACTTGATACGCCACCGGATTGATTTTCTCAATAATCTCATACGTTCCGACGTATCTAGGCGCTAACTTGCCTTTGACTCCAAAACGAGTTTGGCCTTTCGTCGGTGTCACTTTCACAAAAATGTGATCACCCACTTCATACTCTCTGTCCCGTCTTCTGACATCTGCATAACTTTTCTGTCTGCTCTGTGCAGTTTTCAGTCTCTGCTGTATCAGTTTCACTTTCTCAGTCGTTTCATATACAATCTCGGGCTCAAGCAAAGGCCCATCTCCAACTTCTGCCCAGCAAATCGGAGATCTACATTTTTCTGCCATACAATGCCTCAAAAGGCGCCATACCAATACTTGAATGATAGCTGTTGTTGTAGGCGAATTCAACTAAGGGCAAATGACTTTCCCAATCTCCTTGAAAAGCAAGGACACACATTCTCAGTAAATCCTCCAGAGTTTGGATGGTCCTTTCTGACTGGCCATCTGTTTGAGGATGATAGGCACTACTCAGTTTCAATTCAGTACCCAATGCGGTCTGTAGGCTTTGCCAAAACCTCGATGTAAACTTCGAATCCCTGTCAGAAACAATAGACACAGGCACTCCATACAGTCTAACAATTTCATCAATATAGAGTATAGCCAATTTGTCCGCATTATAAATTGTCTTGACAGGTAAGAAGTGTGCAGATTTAGTCAGTCTATCAACATTAACCCAACTAGAATCCATGCCTTTTCTGGAGCGAGGTAATCCAACGATAAAGTCCATCGTGATATGCTCCAATTTCCACTCTGGTATGGGTAAGGGTTGCAGTAAGCCTGCGGGTCGCTGATGTTCCGCTTTCACTTGTTGGCAATGAAGACATTTCGACACAAAATCAGCAATTTCCTTCTTTATTCCCGGCCACCAAAAATTCTGTTTCAGATCTTGGTACATTTTCGTATTCCCTGGGTGGATAGAAAATTTTGAATTGTGGCCCTCTTGCAGAACTCTTTTTTTCAATTCAGAATCATTCGATACACAGTTTTTCTTGAAATTTCAGTACATTGTTTTCAAATTTGAAACTCGGTCTCGGTTTAGATTCCCTTTCTTCAATGATCTTCCTTAAGAAGTCATCTAGTTGCTGTTTCTCTTTAATTTCTTCAATCAAGGCCAGTTGAGCAGAAATAGCAGCTATTGTTCCACCTTGTTCTCTCAAAACAACTTCAATTTCAGATTTTTCAAGGTCACAAAGCAACTCTTGCTGTCCGGTAAGCAAACAGGCTAAATTTGCAATCGATTTCCGGTTCAGTGCATCGGCAACGGTGTTGGCTTTTCCCGGGTGATACAGAATCTGTAAGTCATAATCTTTAATCAGTTCTAACCATCTCCGCTGTCTCATATTTAGTTCTTTCTGTGTGAAGAAGTACTTCAGGCTCTTGTGGTCGGTATACACTTCACATGTTGCCCCATACAGATAGTGACACTAGATTTTCAATGCAAATACCACTGCAGCAAGTTCCAGATCATGGGTTGGGTAGTTCTTTTCATGTGGTCTTAGTTGTCGGGAAGCATAAGCAATAATTCTCCCATTCTGCATTAAAACACACCCCAAACCCTTATGAGAAGCATCACTAAATACAGTGTAACCATCCGTACCTGACGGTAGGGTCAGAACCGGTGCAGTCACAAGTTGAGTTTTCAATTCTTGAAATGCTGATTCCCTTTGGTCTGTCCAGTCAAATGACGTCCCCTTTTGTGTTAACTGAGTCAGTGGTAAGGAAATTTTGGAGAAATCTTTGACAAATCTTCTGTAATATCCAGCCAAACCTAAAAAGCTTCGGACTTCTGTCACATTTGTTGGTCTAGGCCATTTCACTACAGCTTCAATTTTCTGCGGATCAACAGAAATTGCGTCTTTGCTAACAACATGCCCCAAAAACATAACATGGTCAAGCCAAAATTCACATTTAGACAGTTTAGCATAAAGTTTCTGTTCTCTTAGGGTCTGCAGGGTAAGTCTCAAATGCTGTTCATGTTCTTCTCTAGTCTTAGAATAAATCAGAATGTCATCGATGAATACAACAATAAAATCATCCAGGTATGGTTTAAAGATTCTATTCATGAGGTCCATAAATGCTGCAGATACATTGGTAACCCCAAAAGGCATAACTAAGAATTCGTAATGTCCATATCTCGTTCTAAAAGCAGTTTTATCAATGTCTTCTGGTTTAACTTTCAGTTGGTGGTATCCGGATCTGAGATCAATCTTTGAAAACACTTGAGCACCCTGCAACTGATCAAATAAGTCATCAATACGCGGCAATGGGTATTTATTTTTCACAGTTACCTTGTTCAGTTCGCGGTAGTCAATGCACAGTCTCAGTGAGCCATCTTTCTTCTTTACAAACAAAACTGGTGCGCCCCACGGCGAAGTACTAGGCCTGATAAACTTTTTATCTAACAGTTCTTGCAATTGCACTTTCAGTTCCTTCAGTTCGGTTGAAGCCATTCTGTAGGGAGCTTTAGATATCGGCTGTGTACTCGGAATCACATCAACGGTGAACTCAATCTCTCTATCAATCAAATCCCCTGGCAGATCATCTGGAAATACATCTGGGAATTCTCTAACTATAGGAATACAGTTCACATCAGTTTTAACATTAGTAGATACAGTCAACACAGAACACAGATATCCTTTACACCCCTTTCTAATCAGTTTAACAGCTTTAACAGAAGAGATCAAATACGGAGGAGGTACTAGTCCAACCCTATTAAACACAAATTCGGGTAAGCCAGGTGGACGGAAAATAACTTGCTTTGACACATAATCAATGGTAGCATGATATTTTTGTAACCAGTCCATCTCCAATATTACATCGAAATGATCAATGTTCAGTAGCAGTAAATCAATAAACAAATGCATATCCCCAACAATGATCTCACAAGCAGGATACATATATGCACAAGTTATAGATCCCCCAACAGGTGATGATACAGCTAACAGATAATTCATAGGTTCTAAGGGTCTATTCAATTTACGCGAAAAAGCATGCGACACATAAGAATATGTAGACCCCGAATCAATCAATACATATGCATCTTGAGTACAAATAGAGAGAATACCTGACACGACTGTCTCGGTATTTTGAACGTCTCCCGGTACTAGGGCGAACACTCGGCCTTGCCTCATAGGCTCTTTCCCGGTAGCTTTGGGGTTCGGTTTTGACGCAACAATTGATGCTGCCACACTTGGTGTAGCTTTGCTATTGCCTCGTGAAGCAGAGGGGCAATCTTTCACCATGTGGCCCACCTTGCCACACCTGTAACATGCACCAGATATTTTATAACAAACTCCCTTATGATTCTTACCACATTCAGAACAGGGTGGGACGAAGCCACTCCCTTGGCTGGGGCTAGTTGTTGACCCCGTATTCTGTTTCTTGTTCAATGGGTTATGCTTGCCTTTCTTGAATTTGAAACCCTGCCTTTTACCACGCCATTCAGACGCTGGTGATTCAGATTGTTTCACTGCTTTGATGTTCGACTCAGCCATCAATGCTCGGTCAAGAACACCTACAAAAGTCGGTAGCTTTAAAACACTTATTCTGTCGAGTATTGCCACATTAAGGCCGCCTTCAAATTTTCTGGCCTTCTTATAGTCAGTGTCCACCATATGTGGTGCATATCTAGCAAGCTTGGTGAACTTCATTTCATATTCGGCGATAGACATTGTGCCCTGTCTCAGTTGTTCAAATTCCGTCACTTTCCTGTCCCTGACACACTGGGGAAAATACTTTTCGAAGAAGGACTCCTTAAACTAAGCCCAAGTCACTACAGTGTTGGTGTCACGGACTAGCATCCACAACCTTCTGGCCTCTTCCTGTAAGGTGAAGGTAGCCAACAATACCTTATTTGCCTCCAAGCACGGAAACACCTCAAATAACTTTTCAGTCTCAAGTACCCAAGCTTCAGTTTTCAACAGTTCAAGGCCTCCCTGAAAGGATGGCGGTTTCATCTTGCTGAACTTATGGGTGAGAGCAATTATATCCCCATCATTCACATTCACATTTGGTTCCGGCTGTACCGGAGGAGGAGGTGGGGGCTGTTCATTCTGTTGTTGCTCAAGTCTCGCAGTTAACAGTTCTATCATTCTTTCCATTCTAGCCATTCTTGCCTCAGTGGATGAGGATTCAGATTCATTTGCAGTGTTTGCATTATCCATTTCACTATAAGCAATTATAACAGTTTTAAACATAAGCAGTACATACTCAGACAGTTTATCATGTAAGCAGTCACTTGTTTAAACAGATTAACACAGTAGCATATATTCAATCATATCCACACACACTTCTCATGCTCATGTAATGCCCTATCACTTTTCTAGGACACTCTATAGCTCATTTGGACACGTGTGTGCGGTATAACTCGTGGTTAAGTATCGCTCTGATACCACTCTGTCATGACCCAAACCCGCCCCTATGGGTTTAGTACCGTAACCGGCCAGTAATCCGAGATCACCGAAGGCCTCTTGACAGTAAAACAGTAAAAACAGAGTACAGGGGCCTGACGGAAGCCAAAATAGTAAATAAACAGTCTCCAATGAGCTGTGACAGTCTGTATGCAAAAAGACTTTTCATGCATTCATACCTTCAGAACAGTTCAGTCTATACAAACATTTACAATCATTCAGTACAGGGACCTAATCCCTGATAACAGTACAGTACAGTAGATAACAGTCTGTACAGTATTACAAAAACAGTACGGAAGGGGGATAACTAAAACACCCCTAAGCCTTAGCTTGGCAGGCTCGGAACCTCGCAGTGAGGCACAGTGGTTGGCTTGACAAAACTGGAGATAACCCCGACGCTCCTAGCATTGGTTCGGTGCCTGTACACCTACATATATATATGAGCAGTGAGCTAAAGCCCAGTGAATAACATAATGCGTAAAGAGGTTTATAATGAATGTCCTCACAGTAATGAAAACAGTTCATTAAATCAACAGTAATGAAAACAGTTCATTAAATCAGTATTTCAGTCTTTCAGTATTTCAGTCAATCAGTCATATGTGGTACATCCATTAGCATAACAGTACAGTAAGCAGTAGGTCTTAAAGATCCGAACAGTAATGATGGCCATCAATCAGTAAACACTAGTGGTTCCAACGAGGGAACCGACAGAGATCTCTGTAACAGTAACAGTAAACAGTAGGTGCTAAGGATGCCACAGTACAGTTCAGAATATAGGACATACATTCATTCAGTAAACAATATCAGTTCAGTAAACAGTTCAGTTCAGTATTCAAGAGATAATCATTTTGAACATATCTTTACACAATTGTTACTCACAGAGTTCTGGGCTACAAGAGGCTAGAGCGTCTTCTCGGAATGCCAACCCTATACAGTTAACATATTGAACACACACTAAGTTTCACAGTTGGGAAAGATAATAACTTGATCCCTAAATGCCTTGGTGTGTTCTACATCTATATCCTCGTTAAGATGTCTTAAACTAGGCCTAAGAATGACTAGAAAGGGATGAGGATGCAAATATGTGCACAGAAAACAATTTCAGAAATTTCAGTGGAACAGGGTCCCGCTCGAGCGCAGGTTTCCCCGCTCGAAGCGGACAAGCAAACAAAGGTGCCCGCTCGAGCGTCAACTTCACCGCTTGAGCGGGACCAAAAAGTACTGGGATAGGTGAAATCTCCGCTCGACGCCCGCTCAAGCGTGTCACCCAGTCCTCCGCTCGAGCGCACTATTCTTCGCTCGAGTGGACTGATGAACAGTGCAAGATGCTGGGAGCTCGATTTTCCCGCTCGAGCGGCACTTCCCCCGCTCGAGCGAACGACCAAAATCTGGAAATTTCAGATTCGAGTCCCAAGCTCAAAATCAAGTTTTGACACACCAAATTCGATCCTCTTGGGCCAATTTTCTGGAAAACATAAGTAAACTCATAAAACAACATGCTACAAAGGTCAATTTGGGAAATCAAGGCCCAAAGGTGTTTCAATTAGCCTCATTTTCAAACCCAATTTTCATGAACATGCATGAATATGCTACAAAGTGACATGCATGTGATTAAATCAAATCAAAGCTTCAAACGCTTGCTCAAACGAGCTCATTCTTTTCAAAACAAGTTGAAAACATGGACTTAAGCTTAATTATGAACATGCATGTGACAATTTGCCATGAAATCAACTCAAAATTCATTAATACACACATGCATGCAAAGAATGAGCTCCAATTCAACATGTTAGAACTAATTCATGGCTCAACTCTCAAATTTGGCATGAATCATGCAAGAACAATCTTAAAGACAACAATGAGAGGTTGAAAATCATACCTAAGTCTTGAATGCAAGATGAACAAGCTCAACTATGCAATCTATGCTTTAAATCCTTCAATTTCCAAGCAATTCTACAAGTGAACTCAAGTCTCTCACTTCCTCTCGCTTTAAATTCGGTTGAGTGCTCAAACAAGGCTGAGGAAATGTTTTGATTCAAGTGTGATGTAGCTCAAAAGTGTCTAGGTAGTGGCCCACTAAGGGCTAGTTTGGTAAATAAGGCCAACTATGTATTTTATCAATATTTTAATCTAATTTAATCATTCCTAATCAGTTTTCAGATAATTACACCATAACATCACACAAATTATGTTGATCATAAAACATCAGTCAATTCCGGATTCGGCCGCCGATAAGGCCTTCCATTTGCAGTTCAAAACACAAAAACATGAACAGATAGTTAAACGACAACAGATAGATATGCAATTAAACAGTTACAGTCAATCAATTCAGTTCCAGTTTCCAGTCAGTCAGTTCAGTAATTCAGTCAGTTCAATTATCAGTCTTAATCAGTCTCAGTTTAGCAGTATTCGGTAATTAACCAGTAATTTATCGGTAAACAGTATGAGGGTTGTTACAGGCATGAACAAATGTTGAGCAACTATTATCATTTACCTACTTACTAGTTACCATCAACATGATAAAACATAAAACTGTTGATTGTGTATTGTGTTGTTGGGATGGGGAGGATTGTGTATGTACTGTGGAGGTGGTTATTTTCATGTTCATTTGATGTTTTAGTTTACTTCCCATACTACAGAAATTCGTACAACATAAATCTCATATATTCCTGAAGTAGTTTACCAATACTGGACAACACAAGACAACGACAGTACTTGGAAAAATTTAGACAACAAAATGGTTAGAGTCCCGACACACCACTAAACTAGCATTTTCAAGTATTAACCTAAATTCAAAATGAACTTGTTTCAGTTACTGTCTTTCATTCCGCACAGTAGATTATATTAGTTCAATTTATAACATGAACAAAAAAAATCAAAGGAGTATACAGATGGCGTCGTCCACATCAAGTGCCACTTCATCATGGCCACCGAGGATGTGTGATTGTGGGTTTGGACATTGCGTTGTACAGATATCAAGATCTGCCAAAAACCCTGGTCGTGCGTACTACGTTTGCCCTAGAACTACGGTGCGTCTGTGTTGCCACTCTTTTATGCACTTAGTCATGTCGTCGTTCATTTCTGGTTGTGTCGTATAGTATGCATGCTAACTATCTACTGTAATTTTGTCCAGCAGAGATGTGCGTCGTGGGTTGGTTGGTGTGACGAGTTTCGCAGCACTAGTTTGCGTATTGACCAGCCACATAATGATGTCGATCAGGGGTTACGAGCGGACGTTGCGTGCTTAGATCAGAGCCTACTTAGTCATGTCGTCGTTCATTTCTGGTTGTGTCGTATAGTATGCATGCTAACTATCTACTGCAATTTTGTCCAGCAGAGATGTGCGTCGTGGGTTGGTTGGTGTGACGAGTTTCGCAGCACCAGTTTGCGTATTGACCAGCCACATAATGATGTCGATCAGGGGTTACGAGCGGACGTTGCGTGCATAGATCAGAGCCTACGTATGCTTAGAACCGTCGTCGGCTTTTTGTGCATCGTTGTTTTGGTGTTGTTGTTTCGGATGTGATGTATTGTCATGGATATTGTTGCGTAGTTACTTTTTGTATGACATATGTACTTTGCTGTCACTTAGATGTTTTGGTCCTGTTACATAAGATTTCCCTAACGTGCAGTACAAACGGACTTTGTCTTTCGAAAAGTGTTGTACTGTTTGTTGTTATTACTGCAGTAATTGTGTTTACACTTTTATTTCACTTCTGGCCATGCAAACAATATGTACTGTACTTCATTTCTTTCTGATATTGCATTGTAAATGTTACAAGCAGGGCAACACTACTCATGGCAACAAACCGATCATCACCCCGTACCTCTTCAAAGTATCAAGGTAGCGCTATCACAGCAACCCAACCCTAGCCAGTCCACAAATGCCAATTCGACAGCGACAATACAAAGGTGTTTCTTCAACTAATCATTGCTGAAATGGAAGGCGGTAATCGACAACTGTGCGGATTGTCCATGGCAGGGTATAAGAACGTAGCAAACAAATTTCTAGAGAAAACCGGCCTACTACATTCAGCCAAACAAATGAAAAACAAGTTTGACAACTTGAAGAAAGATTGGGTCGCCTAGAAGAAGTTGGAGAATGCCAGCCACGGCTTGATAGGACTGGGGTACAACCATGAGACAGGCTTGTTCACTGCACTTGACCATTGGTGGGCCAAAATGCAAGCGGTATGTTTTCATAAAACTTTTATGTTCTCCAGTACTGTTGTACTAGTATCGCTGATTTTAGTTGCCATATTTTGTTCACATAACTATTTTCAACAAATCAAAGCACTTGTTGAACATACTACTTTAACATATGTTAGGCAACCCACAACGTGCGATGTGTACACTTCATTCAAGAGTTACATTTATTGTTTTGTAATTACATTTCAAGCTATATTGACATATGTGTTTTCTCCTTCACAGATGAACAACTAATGTGCTAAATTCAAGAGTAAGCCTCTAGAGCACGTGGATCTCATGGAGCGGGTGTACTCTGGCGCAACAGCGACTGGGAAACATGCATGGACTCCAACAGAAGTGCGCGATGATGCTGCTGCTGTAACCAATGCCATGGACGTGGATAGTGGGATGGGACCTCTTAGTGCAGGCACACCACCACAGCCGGGCCATGACACTGTCGGGGAGAACGTGGTTGATAGTAGCCTCTTTGAGGATGCTCCCTCCCAGTTAGCCGTGGATGGATCAGCCAATCCAAAACGGCGTAAGCGGGCAACACCTGGTATTATTGCTAGTAGCATGGACAATCTTGTGGAAGTAGTGAGCAAACAAAGCAAGGAGCTAAAAATCACGCAATACGTTGTCACGGGTAAAGGTGACAACACAGTGGGGGACTGTCTTGCACGGCTTATGAGCATGCCTGGATTAGAGCCCGGCGGTAAGTTGTTCTCATTCGCATGCGGCATAATGGATTCACCCGATAATCCGGACATCATCATGGCCCTCCCCCAGAATTACATTGTCAACTGGTTGACAGAGAAGCGTGCATGCACGCCGGCCAATGTTGGTAGGGATCGTAAAGGGGGGACACGGCTGTTCGGGAGTGGTGGTGCTGTTGACTTGGACTAGGCCTTTGTGGTTGGATTGTCATTTTACTATTTGGTTATCATGAGATTGTAGTATATTATGTGTGTTTGTATTGTTTTTTTTTATTATTATTTTTTTGGGATGGTGAAGTCTCGAGACAGTTCGCATTTCTTTTATTTTGGTGTGGATGTGTATGTATGATTCTGCAGGACTTTGCAACTGATATGCGAGTATACACGCCGCAAGGTGGCATTATTTTGGTGTCACATGCTTGTTATGTTATGCACAACTTTTGTCCAGGGAATGTACATGCAACTCTTTGCAGGCTTTTTTTGGTTTGTTGTGTTATTATTTATTTTATTTGCTCATTGTCACATGCAGATGGTGAGTTGTGGGGCAGACATTAGTTTGCTGGGAAAAACAAGAGGGCAACATTCGTATAATGAATTTGGATTGAATTTGATAAATCTATTTTATAATTGACAAAACAAAAATTGGTCTTACAAAAGCAAACACTAATTTGCTACAAAATTAAAAAGTAGATAATGTAGTCCCCAAGAAGGTTAAAACAACATTGAAAATGATGGGTTTTTTTAACTATGTTGAAATTAATTTTTGTGACCAAAAAAAAAAAAAAAGAGGATGCAAAGTAGTTACATTTCTTTAATTGACTTATTTATTCTTTATTTATTTGATTTATTGTGTACACTTATTTATTCAAATTATTTAGGAAAAATTACTCATAAATCCCATTTGAAGAAAAGTTATTCCATTTAGTCCTAAAAGTTTTTTTTAAACCAATTAGTCCTTTTTATTTTGAATATGTTGTATTTCCTTAATTTTTGGGGGTTGAAAGTTTACTTATTTGCCCTTATGTGTGATTTTGTTTGGATTTTTTTCATAATGTTGGATGTGCATAGGTAAGGTAGGTTTTTACGTTTCTATTTTTTTTGTGGGGATTTAGTGGAGTGATTTGTAGGTGGATGATATTATCCCGTTTGTGGTGTTATTGATGTGGTGTTCTTTTTTTTTTTTTTTTTTTTTTTGTGGTGGTGTTCGTCTCTATTGTAACATTGATATTATAACATTAATATTAATTAACATCTAAACGTAACATTAATATAACACATTAAAAAACCTCCTTATTGTACTTTTCCAAACGTAACATTCCAAAAAAACTCCTTAGTATAACATTCTAAAGTAACACACATAAAAATTTCTTATTGTAACACTCTAATGTAATACAAAAAAAACTCCTTAGTGTATTTTTCCAAACGTAGCACTCTAATATAACACAAAAAAAACCTCTTTAATGTAATACTGTAATGTAACACACAAAATTTCTTAGTGTAACACTCTAATGTGACATACAAAAAAAAACTTCTTGATGTACTTTTTCCAAATGTAACACTCTAATATAATACTCTAAAAGAATTCCTTAGTATAACACTCTAATGTAACATACAAAAACTTTTTAGTGTAATATTCTAATGTAACATGCAAAAAAATTTCTTAGTGTATTTTTTTTCCAAACGTAACACTTCAATATAACACTCAAAAAAAAATTTCTTAGTGTAACACTTTAATGTAACACACAAAAAAACTCTTTGGTGTACTTATCCCAAACGTAATGCTCCAATGTAAAAAAAAAAAGAAAAAAAAAAGGAGATATTCTTCAAATACTCCAATGTAACACTAAAAAAAAAAAGAGAATGTGAGATTCTTTAAACTATTTCAAAAAGAGTACAAATATTCCTTAGTAAGTTTTAAACAAATGTATAATTTCAAATTGTGAGTGTTACGTTTGAAAAAAGTATACTTATGAGTTTTTTTTAGTGTTTTTGTGTGTTACATTAGAGTATGTTATATTGGAGTGTTATGTTTGAGATTACATTGATTGAAGTGTTACGTTTGGAAAAAGTATACTAAGAACTTTTTTTTTTAATTTTTAAATTGGAGCGTTACGTTTGAGAAAAATATACCAAATAATTTTTTTTGAGTGTTACATTGTTACATTTGAGAAAAGTACACCAATGAATTTTTTAGTATGTTACATTGAAGTGTTACGTTATTGGAGTGTTACATTAAAGTTTAGGTTTTTGTTCGTAATTTGTGATTTGTTCTAGAATGAGGGAAAATTCAAAATTTCTATAGTGCAAATTGCCCAAATATGTAATTTTATATTTTGAGAAAATCACTTTTATCCCTAAAAAATTAAACCCAAATATGTAAGTGACTATTTTTTTACGTAATTTCCATTTTAATAGGACCTTTGGGTTTATAAGAAAAAAAGGAAGGATTAAACCGTTCACAAGATCACATTTTGGGATTTATTGGTGTTTCACCCAATTATTTAATATAGGCAGCAAAGTACTTACATTTTAATAAATAAAAAAATTATTTATTTATTGGATGCTTTTTATTTATTTAATGCAAAAAAAAAAGGATGCAAAGTAGTTACATTTCGTTAATTGATTTATTTATTCTTTATTTATTTTATTTATTGTGTACACTTATTTATTCAAATTATTTAATATAGGCAGCAAAGTACTTACATTTCAATAAATAAAAAAATTATTTATTTATTGGGCGCTTTTTATTTATTTAATGAAAAAATAAAAAATAAAAATAGGATGCAAAGTAGTTACATTTCTTTAATTGACTTATTTATTCTTTATTTATTTTATTTATTGTGTACACTTATTTATTCAAATTATTTAATATAGGCAGCAAATTACTTACATTTCAATAAATAAAAAAATTATTTATTTATTGGGTGCTTTTTATTTATTTAATGCAAACACATTTATGTGTTTCATTATCTTATGTATTTACATTTCTTTATGTACATTATTTTATTCCAAAACAATTCACATCAAATATTGAAAAAGTTGATGTGGCATACGTCAATCAGAAGCACATGAAAGTTAGATGCTTATATGCAAGCATACAAACTACAAATTGTACAAACCTGGAAATGTAGTAGCATTCACATGGTAGTGTGATGGTGTACTAGGCTTTGAACAATCACATGCCCACAGTAACACACATTGATAGTAGTTGAATATGCTTCTGAAGGAGTGTTATATATCATGGAGTTGTGCAACTCATTTTGGCAATTAAGCACTACAGCTGGTAGTTCTTATTTCATATAATTTGCAACGTCTATGGATGCACAAGAGGGTACTAGCTTGGGAGCCGTACGCAATGGCCAAATAAATGCTTGGATACGAGAGGCGATCGAAGAAATGGAGTCGACGACATCAATGATTTGGGTAGAAATTGCTCGCTTTGCCAACGAGTACGCGTATGTTGACAGGACTCTGTTTCACACATCCGCATTGACTGGTAGCATGTGGATGCAGGAGATGCTTCGAGGAAGGAATGAAACATTTCAGCGAAATTTTCGGATGTCACAGGATGTGTTCTTGATGTTGTGCAAAACATTAGTTGAGGATTGCAGCCTCCCAGAACCACAGCGTCCCCATGGTGTAGACGTAGTTGAGAGTGTCGGCATGTTCATATTCGTGTTGCGGGGCTTCACTAGTTGGGACATAGAAGACCGTTTTCAACACTCGGGGGAAACAGTCTGGCGTCACGTAATGCGAGTTCTTAAAGCGACAAAGTTGTTCACGAGAGCACACTACCGACTGATAAGGTCACAACACAGTAAACATTCGTACTTGGAGTTCCGACGAAAATATTTCCCATTCGAAGTGAGGGTATTTATTTTTGGCACATTTTAATTATGAATAGTAGCCACTTTCGAAAAGTAAGACAAAACTTTTTTTGGGTAGTAGCATTTCTCCTTCACATGATGCTGTGTAATTCTGCAGGACTGTATTGACGCACTTGACGGCACACATGTGGAGGCATATCTCCTGCCTCAGGAGGCACCGCCATATTTTGGCCGTAAAGGACGGCACACGCAAAACATACTCGCAGCGTGTGATTTCGATTTGGGTATTGCTTTTATATCTTGCGGATGTGAGGGAAGTATGCATGACAGTAGAGTTTTTAACGAAGTAACACAGGACCCAGCCAAACAATTCCCCATGCCAGAGGAAGGTAGGATGAACGACACATATTTTTTTGTTTGTATTAGTTGTGTGCATTTGATATTTGTAATTGACCACCGTACTAATGCGAAATTATTTATTTACAACCAGGAAAATATTACCTTGTTGATACGGGGTACAAGAACCAAAAAGAGTTTTTGGCGCCGTTTAAGGCATGCCGCTACCACCAGGAACAGTTTCGCGCAACAGGACGGCCAAAAAATGCAAACGAAATTTTCAACACGGTACACTCCTCCTTATGGAGTGCAATTGAACATACGTTCAGCGTATGGAAAGCGCGATGGAGATTCCTACATAACATGCCGCGATATGATTTCGGGAAAGTGCAGGTGCCATTGGTTGGGGCTTCAATGGTAATACATAATTTTATACGCCACAACTCGAGCGACGATGAAGCATTCAACAAGGTTGCGAATGCAGAGAATTTTACATTCAACGACATGCCAAATGTTGACAGTTTTGGTGACGATGATGATGGTGAACCAGAGGGTGACGATGACGTACATATGAACGAAGTGAAGAAATCAATACGGAATGAATTAGTGCGACATCGGCGTCAACTTGGGTTGTAAATCCTGTTTGGTCTGTACGAGGTGATGGCAAATGAAATGAATGTATGAAACTGTTGAAAGTGTCAAAAAAAATGTACGGTTCTGTTGATAAGTTGCAGGTTCTGAAGGGCGTTTACCAAATTGTAATGTGGAAATTAATTAATGTAAGAGCGCAATTTGTTGGGAAAAATTAAGAAAATAAATATGCCATTCAATTATAATAATAAAAATAATTAACAAAACTGTCATAATAATTTTAAAAAAGTTGCTACGGGTATTTTGGTCTTTTGCAATAATTGTTTGGATAATTTGGTAATTGTTTGTATAAAAAAAATAATACATTTACTAATAAACTTGTAATAATAAAAAAAATAAATTCGTAAAGAAGAGAATAATAAATTTGTAATAATAAAAAGTATTTGATAAAATTTCGAAACTATAGTACTAATAAAAAAAAATTAAAATTTGTTGGAACATGTGATGGCTGTTACATTCAAAACAGTGTTGACGTACTAAAGGGCAAAATCGTAATTTTCATTAAAAGGTAAGGGCATTTTCGTCATTTTGCAGTGATTTGACAATTTTAAAAAATATTAAATCAAAAATAAAAAAAGTCAGCTTTTTACGAACTTCCCAAATCACTTCAAAAAAAGTCAAAAAGCTTGGTAAAAAGCCAGCTTTTTACCTTCCCAAAACACCCCTAAGTAGCAGAATAATGTTTGGTAAATAAGCTGTAAAATAGTTTTTTTCTGTGTAATTGACCTTTTTGCCCTTATATGATATAAAAATGATAATTTTGTCATTTTTTTTTTCAATTTTAATTTAAAAAAATTATTTCATTAATAAAAGTTAATGTAATTAGTATTAATTAGTATCAACTAATATAAAAATTGATACACTTGATAAAAATGTAATGGAAGTATTATTGTAATAATTTTTTTCCATTATAAATTAATTGGTATCAATTAATTGCTTAATGAGTATCAATTAATACTAAAATTATTAATTAGTATCAATTAATGGGTTAATTAGTCTAAATTAATACTAAAATTATTAATTAGTATCAATTAATATTAATAATTAATTTTTATTAGTATCAAATAATATTAATAATCAACAATTGTTATTAATTTGTATCAATTAATAATTAATTCATTACAAAAATATACAATAATCAACAATTGTTATTAAATTTTCTGATTATGTTTTTATTAAATTTTTTTATTACAATTAATAATATAACAATTGTTATTTTTTTAATTTATTATTATTTTTCATTATAATTAAATTGTGTAATTTATTTAATGGATATAAATTGCACAATTTATTTCAATATTAATAAATTATTTTTATTATTATTTTTTTTAATTTATTTTTTTTATTTTTATTTCAATTTATTTTGTTTAATTTATTTTGTTCAATTTTATTTTTATTATTTTGTTTTTAATTATTATTTTTGTTTAATTTATTTAATTTTTTTTTCCCTTCTCTTCTTTCTTGAGCCATCTGTACGCTGCCGGTGGCTGCAACCCTAGCCACCGCCGTGATCTGGAACGGCAGAGAGAGAGAGTGTTGTCGCTCGTCACCGTTCACCCGCTTGAACAACGCCGGAGATCTTCATTTTCATCAACGAGAGAAAGACGACGCTCACCATCGCGCTTCCAAACCCTATCTTCATCTTCATCTGCCATCGTCACCGTTCGCGATCTGGAACTAGTTCGTGAGAAACAGACAGAGAGAGAGAGAAAGACGACGGTAGATCTTCATCTTCATCAACGAGCAACCCAGATCCCGTCGTGTCGTCGTCCTCGTCACCATCGCGCTTCCAAACCCTATTGACCCAACCATGCGCAGAGAGAGAAAGTGAGATTGCAGATCGAGAGAGAACCCAGATCTTCATCAGATTGAGTGAGATTACAGAGATTGTAGATCAAATCGAGTGAGATTGCAGATCGAGCAACCCAGATCTTCATCTTCATCGAGAGAAAGAGAAAGAGAGATAGAGAGAGAGAGCACCACGCCGGAAATCGCCCTACACGACGGAAATCGCCAATCACTCTTTGAGAGGAGTGAACAGTGTTTTCATTGTTGTTTATATAGTGGCATTTTCGTAAATAATGGAGATTAGGAGGGGCATTTAAGTCATTTCACCCCCAACAGAGCAGCTCTATGCTTAAGCTCAAATAATAAGCATCCCCTGACCAACTTCTCAAATAAGTTGAAAATTAGCTTTATTTAAGCTATAAGTTGGTCAAATAAGCTGAACCAAACACATGTTTTTAGTTTAAATTAAGTTAAAAGCTGAAACAAGCTGCTTATAAGTTCTACCAAACGGGGCCAGTGTTTGGTGTAGCTTCTTGTAACAAGCCCGCGGGGGGCCTCGCTACAGTTCGGACTCGATTTTTGTTGCGGTTTCAAATCTCGAACCAAAGAGTCCAAATCCGGCAAATCGTTTTGAGAAAAACAGATTTTTTTGAAAGAAGTGCCAAACATGGACTGCTTTGCCAGATAACAGAGTCGCCACCTAAATATTTTAAAATGGGAAATTTAGGAAACCCTGACTCGGTGCCAAAAGGCCACGTGTCCGTCATCACCAAAGTTGGCTCGGGAACTTGGGTACGATTGGGGAAGGTCACATCGTGAGCACCCCCGCTCGCCCGGTCAAAGACCGGCCTCTACTAACCATGATATCTGTTTTTGAAAACATTGTGAGTTCTTATTCCGATTATTAGCCTAGGTTACTATGTGATGCACGCAGCAAACAAGTATAGACTGGGCCGTCTGAATTGGAACAAAACATTTCATGTTTGTTTGTTTGAAAATGGTTTGATGGTGCTACCCGCAGGTAGGCTAAAATGCGGATTTGCCACCCTCAGGTGGGCTTAGAAAAACAGTGATTTTGCCACTATCTAGTGGGCTTAAAAACAAACAGTCAATGAATTGCTCCAATTCAGATAACTCAACCTCCACCCACAGGCATTCAAGGCAGTTATATCACATAAGCACATAGCCTCATGGTAAGCATGCTATCATGGCAACACTCACACGCATGCAAGGATGCTAAAGCATAAAACTTACAGAGTACTCCAAGCCAAAATAGAAAACCGATTAGAAATCATGCATGATCCTAAAATATACAGAAATGCCTAATGCAACACATGCAAAATGCAACTATAGCAGGCTCGGCTATTCTAAACATGGCATGTGAAATGCAACAGCTATCAAGTACTCAATTTGGAATTGAAATACAGATGCAGTTTGTATGATGCGCCGAGCCCGGTGCATGCAAACAGATGAATGATGCAAACATGCTGTCATACTGTATGCTAATTTAAACATGCCCTATATCTAACCATCCAAAGCGGGTAAATAAAAGGGAGAAAGAAATGGGGGTTGGAAGACATACATCACACTCACACACCCTTATTACAACATTGCCCTCGCGCAGAGGGTCCGAATAAATAATACAGTCCTCGAATGAAAGAATAATACAGTCCGAAATATTACAGATTTCTAATTAATTAACAAATTAATTACAAAAGAAGTAAAACTGGCATGCAAGCCAGGGACTGCCTTGCTTCTGATGAATGATGTATGCTGGGCTGCCTGGCGCGGAAATCCACTGGGATGCCCTGATTAGCCTCTGTTTGCAATTTTCTCGAAATGCGTACCAGCCTCCGAAAAGTTGTTGATTGTTGATTTTGCTGTAACAGAGAGCAGGAAAAGGGCATAGCAATGTATTTCACAAATGTATGCATGCCTCGATCCTCGTGCCACCAATCACGCATCTCGATGCATGATAGTCGAGGAACCGAAATGCACAACTCAATATGGGATGAATGCAGATGAATACTACAACAAAAACCTAACTCCATCATGGGTAATCCGGAGTGTCGGTGACTTGGGAATTGAGACACGTTCCGGTACTCGGAGTACAGAATGCGCCTCGTTTCCCGTGCAATATGCATGATATGCATGAAATGCAACTAACGTACAATCCTAGCATACGCAATGCTATGAAAATGAGATGAAAATAAGATGCCTCGAAAAGCGTGCACGCGGGCACGCAAACCGCGGCGATGGCATGACATGCAAATCGGATAAAACAAAGGTGCCTCGAAATGCGCGCCCACAGGCACGCAAACCGAGGCGATGCAAATGAGAAAATCGGATAAAACCGAAGTGCCTCAAAATGCGTGCCCGCGGACACGCAAACCGAGGCGATGTATGAGAAGCAAATCGGATAAAACCGAAGTGCCTCGAAATACGTGCCCACGGGCACGCAAACCGAGGCAATAATGAAATGATAAAATCGGATAAAACAGAGGTGCCTCGAAATGCGCGCCCACAGGCACGCAAACCGAGGCAGTGATATGAAGTGCAAATCGGATAAAACAGAGGTGCCTCGAAACGCGCGCCCACAGGCACGCAAACCGAGGCAGTGATATGAAGTGCAAAATTGGATAAAATCGAAGTGTCTCGAAATGCGCGCCCACAGGCACGCAAATCGAGACGATGATATAAAGGCATGAAAAATCGGATAAAACCGAAGTGCCTCGAAATGCGCGCCCACAGGCACGCAAACCGAGGCGATGATATGCGATGAAATGGCATAGGGAATGCAACGATGGGCTTACACCTACATGGGAGAGCCTCAGCTCACTCACATAGGCTGCCGTCGGGTAAAAACAAAGTGCCTCGAAATGCGTGCACACGGGCACACAAACCGAGGCAATGGCATACAAGCATGAAAATGCAAATTGGGCTTACGCCAACATGAGATAGCCCCAGCCACGCTCACATAGGCTGCCGGAATGATAAGAATGAGGTGCCTCGAAGTGCGTGCCCATTGGCACGCAAACCGAGGCAATGCAAAAAAAGATGCAAATGGCATGGGAAATGATATGCAAGCATGGCAATGGAATTTCAGCACTTAAATAAAGGGGAAAACAGCCCCGAAACAATTCGAAATGACACTCGAAGCATGCATTCATCCCGAAAATGCGAAATTAAGCCCCGAAATGGCCTATAGCCATGCTATACATGCAAAATATGATCATGGCAGCAAGAACAGTAGCAAGGCAGTCCCAAATATGGCATATTTTCAGTAATAAACATGGCCTAAATGCAAGCATAGATAGATCAAACAAAGCATGCAAAGTTAGTGGCCAAAAGAGGGGTATTGAGACAAGTGATATATGCAAACCCCAAATGGACAAACTTTCTTCTACAACATTGAAGATGAGATAAAAATAAGCACAATTTCAGAAGATGACATCCTCAAAATCAGAACACAATCATGTTAAAAGATCCATGCAAAATAGGCTTCCAAATAGGCTATATCATGAGACATGCAATGCACACACCAAATGACAAAACTTTCTTCATGGAATATGTAAAGGGGGTCAAAATAAGACCAAAGTCAGTAGGGGTCGAAGCCCCAAAAACAAATAAAGATAGGTCAAAATTGCATGCAAAAAGTGGCACACTTGATGAATATTGAAGGAGGTGATATATACAAGCACCAAATGGGGTTGAGCCTCTCTAAAATGTTGTAGAGGGGCTCAAAACAAGCAAGAAAGAAGTAGGGGTTGGACCCCTAAAAACCAACACAAATAGGTCAATTTTAGCATGCAAAAATGTGACAAACTTGGTGAATATTGAAGGAACTAGTATATAGGAATACCAAATGAAGTTGAGCCCTTCTACAATGTTGTAGAGGGGCTCAAAATGAGCACAAAAGCAGTATGGGTCGGAGCCCCAATTCTCAACCAATTAGAGTATAGAAATGAATCAAGAAAAAGCCCTAAAAGTTGGTTTTGAAGACTTACCCTTGAAGACTTGTCTTTCTTTGATTCTTGGCTTTGATTTGGAGCTTCTCAACCTCTGAAATTCACTTCCTAGCTGCTGGAGTGGTGGTAGGGATGGTGAGGCTAGGTGTTGATGAAGAGAAGACCTTGACACTTGAAGCTTTTTTGAGGTTTTAAGCCAAGGACATGGAGGTTTTTGAAGATGATTCCTTGAGACCAATTTTTCCAACCTTGAAGAAGGAGAGGGAGGGCCCTTCAAATAGGCAAGAAATGGGGTGTAAAAGGGGAGGGAAAGCACCCAATCTTTCCCTCCCGAAATATCCCCCGGATGCCCCGGGATATGCTGGAAAATATCCGGACAGCTGGGACAGGCTGGAAAGCAAGAATCTGGCCGGCCAGGTATTTTTTTGCAAGGTGGCCGGCCAGCCACCCCCCATGGCCGGCCAGCCACCCCCCATGGCCGGCCAGCCACCCTACATGGCCGGCCAGCCAGGTGAAAAAATGAAGTTTTGAATTAGTGGCCGACCACCACTTTTTGGTGTCCTCCCATGTGTGTAGAATAAGGTTCTAGGGTTGGAAATTGGCAACACTGAAGCAGGAGCCACAACATAGAGCTTGAAGGAGAGGCTCAAAAATGAAACTCAAATTTTCTGGCCGACCAGTAGTTTTTAGGGTCCTCCAAGATGTGTAGAACAAGGTTCTAGGGTTGGAAATTGGCAACACTGAAGCAGGAGCCACAACATAGAGCTTGAAGGAGAGGCTCAAAAATGAAACTCAAATTTTCTGGCCGACCACCAACTTTTAGGGTCCTCCCATGTCCCCTGATCACAGATATGTAGCTTTGGTTGGGAGAAAATACCCCTAGGGTGTTCAACATTGGCCCGGAAGTGAGAAAAACGGGCTCCGGAGGAGCGAAACTGGTTATCTGGGATAATTGCTGGCTTCTCACCCCCCAGTGATCTTCCTGATGTTGAAACAGAGGTACCTGCCAAGTTTGAACAAAAACTAATGAGAAATGAACGCTCGGAGCCAAAACCGAGCAATTCGGGATCCCGAAAATGAGCATCTGGTGCCGGAAGTGGTGTTCAGCAGCGAAGTGGGTATCTGCGACCCCAGTGTCCCTCGGAATGACAAAACAGAGGTACCTGCCAAAAATCGGAGAAAACGGATGCGAAATGAATGCTCGGGACCGAAACCGCGCAGTTTGGGGTCCCGAAAACCGGCTACAGGCACCAGAAGTGGCATACGGCCACGAAGTGGGCATCAGGGGCCCCAGTGATCCTCGGAATATTAAAACAGAGGTCCATGCCAAAAACCGGAGAACTCGGAGATGGTTGGGCGGTCCCGAGCCGAGGCACACGGCCCATCGGTCCCGAAAACCGGGAACCGGGCTCCGAAATGGGCAAAATGGCCTATGGCCACGAAAAGTAGCTCACGGCCACCGGGAGATAATCTACGGGACCACTCCCTTCCCTCAGGAAAGAAAATAGAGAAAACCGAGCCTGGTTCGCAAACCGAGACAAGGTAGAGAAGATGGTTCGGAAGTCTGGAGGCAGGGCACGCGGCCGCGACTCTGAGACTTCTGAACGAGCACAGTATGCAACATCACCGAGCGCTCAACCGGTGACGTCTGAGTCTTAAGGTCGGTCAAAAATGGGGTGTCTACAGTTGCCCCTCTTTGACAGAACTCGGAAGTCATAACAATGACGGGAGTGAATGTCAAAGCCTAGAGACGACCCATTTTTGACAAGGCCGAAGACTTAGACAAACATACAGGATAAACAAAGATGCATGCCTGCAGGCAAAAGGGGGGGCAAAATGCAAAATGAGAGGCGCGGAGCCAGATGATCATGCAAATGCAGCAAGCTGTAATGAAGCAGGTATTGACAAATAGATGCAACAGTTTTAAGCAAGAATGCAAAGCAACAACTACATCTCATGCAGTTTAGGAATGCGGAGAATTATTCAATTCTCGTCGCGTCTCACATGGAGAAGATACAATACCTGCGCGATTCGTCTGGTCGCACCAGCCTCAAATGAACCGTACATACAATATCGTGCCTGCAAAATAGAGAAACTCAACAAGAACAATATGCTGACAACATATATTCAATGCGATTCCTGTAATTCGAAAAGTTTGACACACGCAGTGTCGGCAAGTGAATGCAAATCTAACCACATTTCATGCAGAAAGGATTGCAGAAAGGATGTAAGAAAATTATTGCAATCCTCACTGTGAATACAGTGTGCATTTGTGATAGATACACAAAGCGAACGTGTGTGATTGATACACCAAACGAACATGTGTGACAGATACAAAGCGAAGCGAGTGTGATGGATACACTATATGAAGCAAAGCGTGATGGATACACAAGATGAGCATAGTGTTATAGATGCACAAAGAGAAAGTGTGTGATTGATACACAAAGCGAGCGTGTGATTGATACACAAAGCGAAAGTGTGTGATTGATACACAAAGCGAGCGTGTGTGATTGATACACAAAGTGAGCATGTGATAGATACGTACAGTAGGCATAGTGTGATAGATACAAAGCAAGTGTGTGATAGATACACTATATGAACGAAGTGTGATTGATACACTAAATGAATGAAGTGAGCAAAGTGTGATGGATACACAAAAGGCAAACACAAAGTGTGATAGATGCACTAAGTGAACAAGTGTGATGGATACACAATAGGTGAACACGAAGTGTGATCGATGCACTTAGTGAACAAGGTATGATTGATATACTAAATGTGAACACGAAGTGTGATAGATGCACTTAGTGAACAAGTATGATGGATATGCTGAATGTGAACACGAAGTGTGATAGATGCACTTAGTGAACAAGTATGATTGATATACTAAAGGTGAACACGAAGTGTGATAGATGCACTTAGTGAACAAGTATGATTGACACTGAAGGTGAACACAAAGTGGGATAGGTGCCCTTAGTGAACAGGAGTATGATTGATATACTAAATGTGAACACGAAGTGTGATAGATGCACTTAGTGAACAGGAGTATGATTGATATACTAAATGTGAACACGAAGTGTGATAGATGCACTTAGTGAACAGGAGTATGATTGATATACTAAATGTGAACACGAAGTGTGATAGATGCACTTAGTGAACAAGTATGATGGATATACTGAGGGTGAACACGAAGTGGGATAGATGCACTTAGTGAACAGGAGTATGATTGATATACTAAATGTGAACACGAAGTGTGATAAATGCACTTAGTGAACAGGAGTATGATTGATATACTAAATGTGAACACGAAGTGTGATAGATGCACTTAGTGAACAGGAGTATGATTGATATACTAAATGTGAACACGAAGTGTGATAGATGCACTTAGTGAACAGGAGTATGATTGATATACTAAATGTGAACACGAAGTGTGATAGATGCACTTAGTGAACAAGTATGATGGATATACTGAGGGTGAACACGAAGTGGGATAGATGCACTTAGTGAACAGGAGTATGATTGATATACTAAATGTGAACACGAAGTGGGATAGATGCACTTAGTGAACAGGAGTATGATTGATATACTAAATGTGAACACGAAGTGTGATAGATGCACTTAGTGAACAAGTATGATGGATATACTGAGGGTGAACACGAAGTGAGATAGATGCACTTAGTGAACAGGAGTATGATTGATATACTAAATGTGAACACGAAGTGTGATAGATGCACTTAGTGAACAGGAGTATGATTGATATACTAAATGTGAACACGAAGTGTGATAGATGCACTTAGTGAACAGGAGTATGATTGATATACTAAATGTGAACACGAAGTGTGATAGATGCACTTAGTGAACAAGTATGATGGATATACTGAGGGTGAACACGAAGTGGGATAGATGCACTTAGTGAACAGGAGTATGATTGATATACTAAATGTGAACACGAAGTGGGATAGATGCACTTAGTGAACAGGAGTATGATTGATATACTAAATGTGAACACGAAGTGTGATAGATGCACTTAGTGAACAAGTATGATGGATATACTAAATGTGAACACGAAGTGGGATAGATGCACTTAGTGAACAAGTATGATGGATATACTAAATGTGAACACGAAGTGGGATAGATGCACTTAGTGAACAGGAGTATGATTGATATACTAAATGTGATAAAGTGTGTGATTGATACATCAAATGAAATGAAGTGTGTGATTGATACA
The DNA here is from genome assembly GCA_036172215.1 of Camellia granthamiana. Taxonomy (NCBI): domain Eukaryota; kingdom Viridiplantae; phylum Streptophyta; class Magnoliopsida; order Ericales; family Theaceae; genus Camellia; species Camellia granthamiana. The sequence continues at coordinate 2,789,003 of CM069913.1, forward strand.
CTGAATGCAATAAAGTGTGATGAGAGTGTGATTGATACACTAAATAAATGAAGTGTGATTGATACACTAAGTGAATGAAGTGTGATTGATACACTGAGTGAAATGAGAAAGAAACTTGATAGGTACAATGCAATACAATGCATGATGCTTACGGAAAGCAATAAATGGACAAAGCGGCGCTTTTAGAAAGCACCTCGTGAGGTGAGTGGCGGTGAACCGCTCTACTCTGATGGGGATCTCCCCTCGTGCTCTTCGAACACTTTACCTTGAACTCACAGTACAAAGGCTCTGGAATGCTGACAAATAACAACATCTGGATGTAGGAGCCAACGGCTGCTGCTTGTTTTCCTGATCATATTCACAACTTTCCCTATTCTCCAACGGGGTGACAGACTAGGTTGGTTCAGTATCCAGAACTGAGGCGCATACACATGCTATCTCAATCTATGGGGCTGCCATACAGATTTCAAGCCGAGGACACGCCTCTGGGTATTTAAACCAGACTTTAGTCTCGGAAATCCCGAACCTTTGCGTTCTAGGCCACGGCCATTCGAACTCTAGTTTCCACCGTCGCAGTTGGTCTCCTAGGAACTCATCGCAAACACGTCCAAGATACCTCTGGCAGGGAATGGTACTCAGGGAGAGCACTTCTGATCGCCATTCTGGCTTGAAGTAGACTTGATTTTGAGCTTGAGGTAGAGACACACTCATACTTCGGAACATTGGCAAGACCTGAAGAGGTACACACGGAATATAGTCCCGGAGCTTACTGAAGTTGGAACAAACTCAGATGCCCGACATTTTCCTCTTTCGCTTTTGCTTTGCAGTCCGAAACTCATAGCTTCAGATAGGTCTTGGTTTTACTGTTCTCACATGACCTGGGTTGAACCCTGCAGTTTTATGAAAGAACAAATTCTGTTTTGCACAAATGTGGAGAACGGCACGGCACTCGGAGCACAAAACGATTTTATTTTTGAAATTGAGAAAATGAGTTCTCGACCGGGTATTGAGCCTACAACTGAACACAGCGAAAGAGACTCAACAACGGAAAACAAAAGGTACACAACCTAGACACATCGAGTAACACTCGAAACAACCCAAAACAAAATCGAGATAAAACAAAAAGACACGACACTCAGACGTGCACAGGGAGCCTGTTTCACCGGGTAGTGTTTCCCACCCTTTCTTATTTGGTGATTCTCACATCACTCGGCCCTCAGGCTCTGTTTTTTCTGAAAAAGCCCTTTTCTCACTTTTTTTCTCATCGCACATCTCTCTATTCTTCAATCTCTCACTTTTCATCCCTCCCCTGGGTGGTTGATGGATAAACAGCAAGTTGTGGGTTCTCGCCCCTAGCATTCTGCTAGATTCTTCTTCTTCTGCTCACAACGGTGAGTTTCTCCCACAGAGGGGTTGTGCTGCAACAGGATGCGTAGCAAATTTGCAGCTGACATCGATTGATGATGCTTTGCTGGGGAGTTTGGACGTGATCAGATCTGTCCAGATGATGGAGTAGAATATCTTGGCCCATTCTAGTTCGTGCTTCGCACTTGGCTTGATACCTCGTTGCGTGGAGGATGTGAGAGCTTTCAGCCCTTTGTTGTGCCCTTTCCTGGCGAATACAGTGCCCTTTCCGGCGAGTAGAGTGCCCTTTCTAGCAAGTATTTTGACAAAGGGGAAAAGACAGAACTCCTGACTCAACTGTGCCCTTAGTTCATTGTTTTGACCATTTTTTTGTTTTTGCTTTCTACTAAAACAATTTTGACCAATATGAGGGTTAGAGTAACATGCTTGTTCAATTTTTGATTTGAAATCATGTAAGTCAGGCTATGAGCACTGAAAATTTTCCTTTTTCGAGTCCAAGAAATGGTCCAATTTTCGGAAAAGATGGAACGATTTTCGAGAAAATTAGTCAACCTCAGTAAAAATTCTCAAAAACTATTTTTGCACACGGCCATTTGCTCAACGGGTATGAAACCTACTCCTGAGATGCACAACCTCGGATCCAAAGGAAAACTGCCCCGTGCTTGAATAGAGCTGCATGGCAACGGAAAGTTGCCCCTTGTTCGAACGGCACTGCAGCGCATTGAATGGCAACGGAAAGTTGCCCCTTGTTTGAATGGCGCCGCAGCACACTGAATGGCAACGGAAAGTTGCCCCTTGTTTGACTGGCGCCGCAGCACACTGAATGGCAACGGAAAGTTGCCCCTTGTTTGAATGGCGCCGCAGCACACTGAATGGCAACGGAAAGTTGCCCCTTGTTTGAATAGCACCGCGGCGCGTTTGAATGGCAACGGAAAGTTGCCCCTTGTTTGAATGGCGCCGCAGCACACTGTAGTCAGTCCTCAGAGCGATGAACACAACCAGACTCTCAGATACAGAGGAGGCAAAGATGGTCAAAACCATCACATGGACACAATTGAATTTGAATTGTTTTACGGCTGGACTTCGGAATGAAGTTGCCTACGTATCCCAAAGATGGGAATCAAGCCTTACGTAGTTCGGGGTTAAGGTACACTCGGGTATTTAACCTCTCCTTTTTATGCTCTAACTTTTGCCAAGGCGCCTATTGCAGGTTTTCAACCTTGCGAGCTATGTTTTTCTTTCTTTTCTCTTTTTTTATTCTTTTCATCTTCTTTTTCTTCTTTCTTGCATTTTTCTTTTCTTTTCTTTTGAATCTTTCTCTTTTTTTTGTTCTTTTCTTCGCTCTAACTTTTGCCTGGGTCGCCCTTCCGGGTTTTCGGCCCAGCGAGCCTCTCAAAGGATAGAAGTGTAACAAGTCCATGCCAAATGGTTTTGAGATTGAAGCCCTTTGTATTCAGGAGAGTGGCTGTTGTATTGATTTGCAGAAAGATCTTCCTTTGGCTCTCCGAGCACATCGGATATTTTTTGCCCCTAATTCGAGGGGTGCTTCTATTCTAGCTTTGCAAGCTTCTTCTAATGAGGTCTGACTTTCTTGATCTGACTTTGGTGCCTCTTGTTCGAGGGCTGCTTCAAATCTGGCCACACAGGCCTCACATCGTGGTTAACCGTTGAACATTCTGAATGCACGTTCAAGGTTTGAAAGCAATGGGGGGTCGAGTCTTGAGGCTGAGAGAGATCCTAAGCTGCACAATCTCAAGAGCGATTCCACACATGTCTTTGCAGGACCGCGCAAAACATTTTTTTTGAAAGTTTTTAAGAAAGCGACAAATCGCTCGCGCTGAAGACAGTGTAGGACCAATCTGGATCAAAGCTAGGGTCCTTCTCAGTACTCACACTAACAAGCATGATTTCATTCATTAAGGGCTTAGTATGCCTCTCTTTCTCTCATTTGATCAAAGTTTTGCAAATCCCGAGGAATTCCTCCCTCTTTGTTTTCACCGCAGTGTTCAAAAAGTTTTGAAAAACTTAGGTCAATACAATGACTTCAAGGCACAAGAGAGCAGGTGGAATGCACTGCCATTTCATTCAAATCCCGGCACAACTAGCACACGGCAGAAGCAAATGTGAGAGCGTGAAAATCACTGCTGTTTCATTCAAGATCTGTTGGCATAACTGGCTCCCTGGCAGAAACAGACTCAAGACAAAACGAAAAGACAAACGAAAAACAAAATGGTGACGCTCGAGGTAACACCCCCGGAATCACCCGACTCCTATACAACAGGACTGACTCGATACAACAAGACAGACCCAAAACAAAAGAGACTGACTTAAAACAAAAGGACAGACTCAAAACAAAATAACAAAACTGACCCAATACCCAAGTCAGAAAGCACAAAAACTGGTATTTGCACATTGCTCAGAACAGTGCGTGCCATTCCCACGTCTGGAGTTGATCGAGCGCCATCCACAGCTGGTTCATTCCCCGATCACATAATCACATTATCCCCCTCAAGTTCACTGATCAAGTGCCGATAGACTTTGCAGGAACTGGTGCAGCAATGACCCCTTTGTCAAACAGATATTGTACATCATGGCGCAGACGAAAGCAACTGTCGGTGTCATGACCGGTTTGCTGATGGTAGGCACAGTATTTAGTCTGGTCATGCTTTGCAGGGATAGGATCGGGTAGGGGCCGTTGTTCCAACGGTTTCAAATGTCCTTCCCGGAGTAAGACCTCTAGAGCCTTTGACAGAGGCATATGAAGTGGAGTGAAAACCCTCTTGACTCGGGGTGGATATTTGGCCGTCTGTGAGTTACTCCCGGACGTACCGGTGAATGGGGTGGACTTTCTTGACGTGGTGGTAACCATGCCCACTTCGGAAGATCTTGCAGCCACATCACCGCTTGTGCCTGTGTTGTTGTTGCGGTTGAAGGTTCTCCGGGGCTGATCCCGGTCTTGGTCAAACAGACCTTGCTTCATCGCATCCTCGATCTGCATTCCCATATCATGTAGATCTGCGAAGGTCGGAAAGGGGACTACGATCATCTTCTTCATTAATCCCGGTTGGAGATTGCGCACAATCATCCGGATTTGATCTCTGTCTGTAGGCCTCACGGTCATCATTGATGCCTTTGCTCTCCACCGGGTGACAAAATCAGAGAAGGTCTCTTTCTGTTCCTGCCTCGTTGTCTCGAGATCACGAGTTGTGACCTCGATTTGCGTGTTGTACGAATATTGTGCAAGGAAGGCCTCAGCCATCTCATCCCAGTTTGTCTTCACATCATCTTCCAGCTTTGCATACCAAGTGGATGCCACACCCGATAAAGTTCGACCGAACAAGGAAAGTTTTTGCGGTCGGGTTAGGCCCATTGGTCTTAAAATGTCTGAGAATAGCCGGAGGTGAACCATAGGGTCCCCGGATCCATCAAAGCGATCGATCTGGGGCATCTTAAATCTGTCCGGCAGTGTCACGGCCACATCAGTATAGCCGTCTTCAATGTCTGGAATGGCTTTCGCCCCTTGGGATTTCTTAAAAAGCTTCTCCAGCTTGCTCAATTTCAGAGCGGTATGATCTACCTCAAACTCGAAGGGAGAGTCCGGGTGATTGACAAGTGTGTGGGTCTTGGACAGTTGTGGCGGAAGCGGAGGCGGAGCTGGCCTCGTTGGAAGATCCGTGTCCTCCTGGATATTTTGGACATTTGGCGTCTCCCCAGGTGCTGGAGCTCCTGCTGGGGGAGGAACTTGTTGTGAAGCAGACGCGCCGCTTTGCTGTTGCAGCCTGGTGATGAGCTCAGCCTGCTGAGCCATGATTGCAGCTTGCTGCTTGGAAAATTCCGCTTGGCGGACAGCGTCTTGCTGCATGAGTTTCATACTTTCTTGCATTTGACACATCATTGCCTCCATCCCTGATGTATTCCCCTGATCCATCTAACTGACCGGTATCTATCCCTACAGTAGAAACTGAGACCTCAGCCTGACTGTTCACTGGTGGGGTGGATAAAGGCCACTGATCTGGTAACTGCTGAATTGGTGATTCGCGCCTGACTGGCCCTTTTCACTCTGCCTCTGGTAAAGGAACACTGATTGCCCTTGAACTGAATCTCTGACCTGACAAAGTCTATCAACACAAATTTGGTGTACTCGGGGGATAGTGGAGCCTTCTGAAGCTATGGTTCCAGGACTACCTAGCAAAAGAGAAAACGGACAGCATCTCAGCCCGATTTCACCAGAACAGATACGAACAAAACCAAAACCGAATGAGTGTGCTCTCTACTGAATTCTGCCCCCAAAATTCCGCCTGTAAGCTGATACCCTCAGGTAAAACTGATTCCACCAAATACTGATGCCCGCAGGCCTGATACCCAAAATACTGAATTGGTGCCCGCAGGCCTGATGCCCAAACTCAAAAACTGATACATGCATTCCCTGTAGAGGCACACTCTAACAAGCACATAACAGATAAGTGAGAGCCAAAACACCCCTATGTTGGGGTAGGGTTTCCCTGTCCTATTTTGTCAGGAACTAGGGTTTCACTACGCACGCAGCGGTTTCAAACAACCTATAAACGGGTAAGCAACCTGTCCTAGTTTGGAATGGTCACTATGGATCCGAATATGCACTAGGTCGAATGGTCAAAAAGGGTGCCCCGGTAAAACCGGGGTTTGTGTTCCCATACTGGCAGAGCCCGTAACCGATCAGCCTTATGGACATGCCTTGACAAGACAAGCCTCCGGCAAACCGCTCAGGAATAGCAGATGGCAAACACGGTGTCCTAGGCGCACCAATGCAAATGCAATGCAAAGAAACACACAAGTGTAGTCAAAAGCAGATATCATGAGTTCGAGTCAAGTTCTCTAAATCCCCAGCAGAGTCGCCAGAAACTGTAACAAGCCCGCGGGGGGCCTCGCTACAGTTCGGACTCGATTTTTGTTGCGGTTCCAAATCTCGAACCAAAGAGTCCAAATCCGGCAAATCGTTTTGAGAAAAACAGATTTTTTTGAAAGAAGTGCCAAACATGGACTGCTTTGCCAGATAACAGAGTCGCCACCTAAATATTTTAAAATGGGAAATTTAGGAAACCCTGACTCGGTGCCAAAAGGCCACGTGTCCGTCATCACCAAAGTTGGCTCGGGAACTTGGGTACGATTGGGGAAGGTCACATCGTGAGCACCCCCGCTCGCCCGGTCAAAGACCGGCCTCTACTAACCATGATATCTGTTTTTGAAAACATTGTGAGTTCTTATTCCGATTATTAGCCTAGGTTACTATGTGATGCACGCAGCAAACAAGTATAGACTGGGCCGTCTGAATTGGAACAAAACATTTCATGTTTGTTTGTTTGAAAATGGTTTGATGGTGCTACCCGCAGGTAGGCTAAAATGCGGATTTGCCACCCTCAGGTGGGCTTAGAAAAACAGTGATTTTGCCACTATCTAGTGGGCTTAAAAACAAACAGTCAATGAATTGCTCCAATTCAGATAACTCAACCTCCACCCACAGGCATTCAAGGCAGTTATATCACATAAGCACATAGCCTCATGGTAAGCATGCTATCATGGCAACACTCACACGCATGCAAGGATGCTAAAGCATAAAACTTACAGAGTACTCCAAGCCAAAATAGAAAACCGATTAGAAATCATGCATGATCCTAAAATATACAGAAATGCCTAATGCAACACATGCAAAATGCAACTATAGCAGGCTCGGCTATTCTAAACATGGCATGTGAAATGCAACAGCTATCAAGTACTCAATTTGGAATTGAAATACAGATGCAGTTTGTATGATGCGCCGAGCCCGGTGCATGCAAACAGATGAATGATGCAAACATGCTGTCATACTGTATGCTAATTTAAACATGCCCTATATCTAACCATCCAAAGCGGGTAAATAAAAGGGAGAAAGAAATGGGGGTTGGAAGACATACATCACACTCACACACCCTTATTACAACATTGCCCTCGCGCAGAGGGTCCGAATAAATAATACAGTCCTCGAATGAAAGAATAATACAGTCCGAAATATTACAGATTTCTAATTAATTAACAAATTAATTACAAAAGAAGTAAAACTGGCATGCAAGCCAGGGACTGCCTTGCTTCTGATGAATGATGTATGCTGGGCTGCCTGGCGCGGAAATCCACTGGGATGCCCTGATTAGCCTCTGTTTGCAATTTTCTCGAAATGCGTACCAGCCTCCGAAAAGTTGTTGATTGTTGATTTTGCTGTAACAGAGAGCAGGAAAAGGGCATAGCAATGTATTTCACAAATGTATGCATGCCTCGATCCTCGTGCCACCAATCACGCATCTCGATGCATGATAGCCGAGGAACCGAAATGCACAACTCAATATGGGATGAATGCAGATGAATACTACAACAAAAACCTAACTCCATCATGGGTAATCCGGAGTGTCGGTGACTTGGGAATTGAGACACGTTCCGGTACTCGGAGTACAGAATGCGCCTCGTTTCCCGTGCAATATGCATGATATGCATGAAATGCAACTAACGTACAATCCTAGCATACGCAATGCTATGAAAATGAGATGAAAATAAGATGCCTCGAAAAGCGTGCACGCGGGCACGCAAACCGCGGCGATGGCATGACATGCAAATCGGATAAAACAAAGGTGCCTCGAAATGCGCGCCCACAGGCACGCAAACCGAGGCGATGCAAATGAGAAAATCGGATAAAACAAAGGTGCCTCGAAATGCGCGCCCACAGGCACGCAAACCGAGGCGATGCAAATGAGAAAATCGGATAAAACCGAAGTGCCTCAAAATGCGTGCCCGCGGACACGCAAACTGAGGCGATGTATGAGAAGCAAATCGGATAAAACCGAAGTGCCTCGAAATACGTGCCCACGGGCACGCAAACCGAGGCAATAATGAAATGATAAAATCGGATAAAACAGAGGTGCCTCGAAATGCGCGCCCACAGGCACGCAAACCGAGGCAGTGATATGAAGTGCAAATCGGATAAAACAGAGGTGCCTCGAAACGCGCGCCCACAGGCATGCAAACCGAGGCAGTGATATGAAGTGCAAAATCGGATAAAACCGAAGTGTCTCGAAATGCGCGCCCACAGGCACGCAAACCGAGACGATGATATAAAGGCATGAAAAATCAGATAAAACCGAAGTGCCTCGAAATGCGCGCCCACAGGCACGCAAACCGAGGCGATGATATGCGATGAAATGGCATAGGGAATGCAACGATGGGCTTACACCTACATGGGAGAGCCTCAGCTCACTCACATAGGCTGCCGTCGGGTAAAAACAAAGTGCCTCGAAATGCGTGCACACGGACACACAAACCGAGGCAATGGCATACAAGCATGAAAATGCAAATTGGGCTTACGCCAACATGAGATAGCCCCAGCCACGCTCACATAGGCTGCCGGAATGATAAGAATGAGGTGCCTCGAAGTGCGTGCCCATTGGCACGCAAACCGAGGCAATGCAAAAAAAGATGCAAATGGCATGGGAAATGATATGCAAGCATGGCAATGGAATTTCAGCACTTAAATAAAGGGGAAAACAGCCCCGAAACAATTCGAAATGACACTCGAAGCATGCATTCATCCCGAAAATGCGAAATTAAGCCCCGAAATGGCCTATAGCCATGCTATACATGCAAAATATGATCATGGCAGCAAGAACAGTAGCAAGGCAGTCCCAAATATGGCATATTTTCAGTAATAAACATGGCCTAAATGCAAGCATAGATAGATCAAACAAAGCATGCAAAGTTAGTGGCCAAAAGAGGGGTATTGAGACAAGTGATATATGAAAACCCCAAATGGACAAACTTTCTTCTACAACATTGAAGATGAGCTAAAAATAAGCACAATTTCAGAAGATGACATCCTCAAAATCAGAACACAATCATGTTAAAAGATCCATGCAAAATAGGCTTCCAAATAGGCTATATCATGAGACATGCAATGCACACAGCAAATGACAAAACTTTCTTCATGGAATATGTAAAGGGGGTCAAAATAAGACCAAAGTCAGTAGGGGTCGAAGCCCCAAAAACAAATAAAGATAGGTCAAAATTGCATGCAAAAAGTGGCACACTTGATGAATATTGAAGGAGGTGATATATACAAGCACCAAATGGGGTTGAGCCTCTCTACAATGTTGTAGAGGGGCTCAAAACAAGCAAGAAAGAAGTAGGGGTTGGACCCCTAAAAACCAACACAAATAGGTCAATTTTAGCATGCAAAAATGTGACAAACTTGGTGAATATTGAAGGAACTAGTATATAGGAATACCAAATGAAGTTGAGCCCTTCTACAATGTTGTAGAGGGGCTCAAAATGAGCACAAAAGCAGTAGGGGTCGGAGCCCCAATTCTCAACCAATTAGAGTATAGAAATGAATCAAGAAAAAGCCCTAAAAGTTGGTTTTGAAGACTTACCCTTGAAGACTTGTCTTTCTTTGATTCTTGGCTTTGATTTGGAGCTTCTCAACCTCTGAAATTCACTTCCTAGCTGCTGGAGTGGTGGTAGGGATGGTGAGGCTAGGTGTTGATGAAGAGAAGACCTTGACACTTGAAGCTTTTTTGAGGTTTTAAGCCAAGGACATGGAGGTTTTTAAAGATGATTCCTTGAGACCAATTTTTCCAACCTTGAAGAAGGAGAGGGAGGGCCCTTCAAATAGGCAAGAAATGGGGTGTAAAAGGGGAGGGAAAGCACCCAATCTTTCCCTCCCGAAATATCCCCCGGATGCCTCGGGATATGCTGGAAAATATCCGGACAGCTGGGACAGGCTGGAAAGCAAGAATCTGGCCGGCCAGGTATTTTTTTGCAAGGTGGCCGGCCAGCCACCCCCCATGGCCGGCCAGCCACCCCCCATGGCCGGCCAGCCACCCTACATGGCCGGCCAGCCAGGTGAAAAAATGAAGTTTTGAATTAGTGGCCGACCACCACTTTTTGGTGTCCTCCCATGTGTGTAGAATAAGGTTCTAGGGTTGGAAATTGGCAACACTGAAGCAGGAGCCACAACATAGAGCTTGAAGGAGAGGCTCAAAAATGAAACTCAAATTTTCTGGCCGACCAGTATTTTTTAGGGTCCTCCAAGATGTGTAGAACAAGGTTCTAGGGTTGGAAATTGGCAACACTGAAGCAGGAGCCACAACATAGAGCTTGAAGGAGAGGCTCAAAAATGAAACTCAAATTTTCTGGCCGACCACCAACTTTTAGGGTCCTCCCATGTCCCCTGATCACAGATATGTAGCTTTGGTTGGGAGAAAATACCCCTAGGGTGTTCAACATTGGCCCGGAAGTGAGAAAAACGGGCTCCGGAGGAGCGAAACTGGTTATCTGGGATAATTGCTGGCTTCTCACCCCCCAGTGATCTTCCTGATGTTGAAACAGAGGTACCTGCCAAGTTTGAACAAAAACTAATGAGAAATGAACGCTCGGAGCCAAAACCGAGCAATTCGGGATCCCGAAAATGAGCATCTGGTGCCGGAAGTGGTGTTCAGCAGCGAAGTGGGTATCTGCGACCCCAGTGTCCCTCGGAATGACAAAACAGAGGTACCTGCCAAAAACCGGAGAAAACGGATGCGAAATGAATGCTCGGGACCGAAACCGCGCAGTTTGGGGTCCCGAAAACCGGCTACAGGCACCAGAAGTGGCATACGGCCACGAAGTGGGCATCAGGGGCCCCAGTGATCCTCGGAATATTAAAACAGAGGTCCATGCCAAAAACCGGAGAACTCGGAGATGGTTGGGCGGTCCCGAGCCGAGGCACACGGCCCATCGGTCCCGAAAACCGGGAACCGGGCTCCGAAATGGGCAAAATGGCCTATGGCCACGAAAAGTAGCTCACGGCCACCGGGAGATAATCTACGGGACCACTCCCTTCCCTCAGGAAAGAAAATAGAGAAAACCGAGCCTGGTTCGCAAACCGAGACAAGGTAGAGAAGATGGTTCGGAAGTCTGGAGGCAGGGCACGCGGCCGCGACTCTGAGACTTCTGAACGAGCACAGTATGCAACATCACCGAGCGCTCAACCGGTGACGTCTGAGTCTTAAGGTCGGTCAAAAATGGGGTGTCTACACTTCTGCGTATAATTTTTTAGACAGAAATAACTTAAATAAGTTAAAAAAAGTTAATTATTTAGAAGCTGGAGAAGAGGTGCTTTTAATTTCTGCTTTCTAATTATCAATTTTTAACTTATAATAAGTTGTACCAAACAGCACCTTAGACAACTCTACCATGCCGCGCTCTCAATAGAGCTCAAATTGGTTTAAAGTGTGAATTTTGAAATTCAATTTTGTTCATACACTTATAAAGCCTTCGTTTGAGATGTGGGTTAGTTTTTTTAATTTTTTGGCTATTTTAGCTTGGGGCTAAAAAGTCTCGTTTGTAATGGTTTTTTGATTTTTTTTAACTTTTATAAAAGAAAAAATAAAATAATTATAATTTGAATGTGACATTTTATCTTATTGACTTTTTAGTCTATTTTATCTTTTTATAACTAAAATAGTCTCAACCTAACATCCCAAACATAGGCTAAAATAGTCACAACCCAACATCCCAATTTTTTTTAATGAATAATATATACTTTTTGATTATACAAAATAGTTAAATTTATAATTTTAAATCGGATCAATACATTTTTAAATATGAAATCTATATTTTTAGACCATTATATCTTATATTTTGTTCACATGATCAAAAAATTTGTAAATAAATTTATTTTATGAATTTAGACTTGGATTCTCATTATTACATCCCTTGCAATAATATTCATTTTTAAATATGAAATCTATATTTGTAGACCATTATATCTTAAAATTTGTTTGCATGGTCCAAAAAAATATGTAAGCAAATTTATTTTATGAATTTAGACTTGGATTCTCATTATTACATCCCTTGTAGTAATATTCATTGTATCACGCATTTAACTACTTTGATTTGTTCGTTTCATAATAAGATTCGACTTCAATACAGGTAGATGTATAATGTGGAAAATCATTAAATATATTACCTAGTCCATTGTTTTGGGCCATGTTTATACTCAAATTTTGAGTTTGTTTGAGAATATGATTTAACACTTAAAATTGAATTAATCAAAATTATTTAATAATCACAATTGATATCATTTAAAAATTTAAGTACTTCTTAAAATGTATGTTAAAATTTAAGAAAATTACAAGTCATATGAAATTTACTTAATTTTGACTGAATTTGTAAATACTATAAGTATCAATAATATTATTAACTTTTTCACTATCACCGCTACCACTATCACTATCACTACCATTACTACTACCACAACCACCACCATCGCCATACCATCATCACAACTATCACCACTGCCACCACTACTATCATGTCACCCAATGATGGATCTAGGAGGGGTGGCCGCACCCCCAAAAATTTTAAAAATATCATATATTATATTAGAAATTTTAAAATAATTTAAAATTATAGGAGTTTGCACTCCCAATTTTTTTTTTAGATACTTTCAAAATTATATGGAGTAATCCTCCTAATTTTTCAAACTATAGAGTAACCCACCCAAAGTCTCAATCCTGGATCCGTCCCTGATGCCACCATTATTACTACCATCACCACCACCATATTACTACCACCGTGCCACTGTCACCACTATTACTATCGCTGTCGCTACCACCACCAACACTACTACTACCATTACTTTCATCACTATTGTTATTATTGCCATAAACACCACGATCATTTTGCTATCACTATCATCGCACCATTACCACTACCACTACCACCCCTACCACCATCACAATATAAAAATGTAAGGATAAATTACAAATATATCCCTTAAGGTTTGCTTAAAGTACAATTGCCTCTTGCAATTTGGAAAATTACAAATACCCCCTTGTCAAAAAAATTTATTTAACAAAATTATTTAAAAAATGAAATTCATAATTGTTCTTCTATACAATAATAAAATTACTTAAATTATTAATTGAAATATATTTATAACATCATTAAAAACTGCTAATT
>CM069913.1:2802567-2840812 GCA_036172215.1 Camellia granthamiana
TTCCTGTGTGAGATTTACAGAAAAATCAAAGCTTCATTTTATATATCTATCTTTGAGAGATATTTATTGTAAGCTTTCTTTGAAAACAAAAATATAATTTCATCTTGTAAAAGTGTTGCAAACATTGTATTCTTGAAATCTTGAGAGTGATTGTGAATCACCTAAGATTTGCAAGGGTTTGGACTTGTGAAGTCTATGTAAAATCTGTGGAGGATTGCTCCATTTGTAAAGAAGTTGCTAGCACTCCTATGAAGCTAGAAGATAGTAGAAAATCTCAAGTGAAGCTTGAGGAGTGGATGTAGGCCGAGTTGAAACCGAACCACTATAAATTTGTTTGCCTCTCTCTCCCTTATCTCTTTATTTTATTTTAAATTGCCATAACTATATTTCACATTTTTACTGTACTAAAATCATTAACTAACATAGTTGTTAAGATACTTGTTTTAATTATTTTTATTTCATTAATTATATTTATCTATTGTGCTAGTCATAATTTTTATTAGGGTATTATTAATTTTAATTGTAAAAACCTAATTCACCCCCTTCTTAGGTTGTCTTTTGGGTAACACACATCATGTAATTGAAATGAATATTCACATCATTATATTCACATTAATTTGAAATGAATTTTTGTCATTATGTTGTCAATTACATGATGTGAATATTCATACTAAAACATACGAATATGAACGTTCACATCACTACATTAGATGAGAGAGAATGTTCACATATTGTAAACGTTCACATCAAATGACAGAGAATGTTTACATTATTTTTAATGTGTTATCAATTAAAAATATATTTACATTAGATGAGAGAGAATGTTCACATTATTTTTGATGTGTTGTCAATTAAAAATATATTCACATTAAATAATAATATAAAATAATAATATCGATATTATTTAATTTGTGTATGAAATTTCTTATGCCTTGATCCTTTCCTCTATCTCTTCTTCCCCAACATTAAATATCAATATTATATATAAAGGCATAAGAGCCTAAGAAAATAGTGTAAATCAAGAAAAAAAAAATTTATGGAATAAAAGTATTAATACATGGGACTAAGTGGGTTAAAAACTTTCTTTATAGACTTCTTGGGTTAGAACACTTCTAAATGAGATTTATCAATAAAAATCTCTATTTCTTTTGTTCACATACAGGGAAGGTTTGTGGGTTTGTAGAGAGATAAGAGAATATGTTGGAAATCAAGCTATAAAATTGGATTCCTTTGCTTTTGCTTTCGGCTTCTTTTTCTTATGCTTTCGGTTGCTTTCCTTATTATATTACAATGTATCATTTGCTTTTCTTATTATATTACAATGTATCATTTGCTTTCCTTATTATATTACAATATATCATCATAATGTTTGTAATCAGACTCCTATATAATGGAGTCTCTGCGTGGTTCTCATCAATAAATTGAAATACAGAGTGTATTATTGTATTATCTCTTTCAATCACTCTCTCAATATTTCTTTTATGGTATCAGAGCAGGTGTAATCCTGTCTCATCATTTTCGCCTCTTCAGTCAGTATTCGAGTTTTCTGTTTTAATTTTTTGTCTCTCTCTTCTACTCAAATCTATCCTTCTATTTCATGCCTAAATACGGTCCAGCTTTTGGAATGGCTATCGACTCATCCTCCTCTTCTTCTGATATTATCATCTCATCATCTTTATCCTCTCATCAAATGGAAACCTCTCATCTTTCGATCACCGCCCATAAACTGAATGGGCAAAATTATTTGCAATGGTCTCAATCCATATTAATGTTTATACGGGGCAAGGAGAAAGATGACTACATCACCGGAGCCTCAGCGCTACCAGAAACCACAGCATCAACCTACAAAAGGTGGATAGCTGAAAATAATATGGTCATGTCGTGGCTCGTCAACTCTATGACCACTGACATTGGCGAAAATTTTCTGTCATTTGATACTGCCAAAGAGATCTAGGACATGATAAAAGAAACATTTTCGGACAAGGAAAACACATCTGAAATCATCCAGCTTGAAAGCTCCCTCCACGATTTACGTCAAGACAATCTTACGGTAACTGAATATTTCAATACCCTTACTCGTCTATGGCGTCAACTTGATACATTTGAGGTTCATAACTGGCAGTGTGTTGCTGATGGTTTGTTGTATAAAAATATTATCGAAGGGAAGCGTGTGTTTAAATTCTTGTTAGGATTGAACACAAATCTTGATGAAATCAGAGGAAGAATTATGGGAGTAAAACCGCTACCTAGCCTTAGAGAGACATTCTTTGAAGTCCGTCGCGAAGAAAGTCGAAAAAAACTCATGATGGGATCCCATCAACAACTGAATATGGCAGAAAACTCGGCTCTTAAGACTCAATTCGCTCCTATTGACAATCGTCAGAAAAATAAATGAGGTAGGCCTTGGTGTGATCATTGCAGAAAGCCGGGTCACTCGAGAGAAACTTGCTGGAAGATTCATGGAAAGCCAGCAGATTGGAAGCCACGTCAGCCTCTTGAGAAAGAAGGACGAGGTAATCATGTAGGTACAAATGAACTATCACCACAACCTGAAGCAAGCCCTTTCACCAAGGAGCAAATGGAGATGCTCCAGAAACTACTACAGTCACAATCTAGTTCGTCTTCCAACCACATCATTGGATCCGGAACCTTGGCTCACAAAGGTAATTCTTTGAACGCCTTTACTGTTGGTAAGAAACGTAAAAAACCTTGGATTGTGGACTCAGGAGCATCTGATCATATGACGGGAGATGCAACAATTGTTGATACATATAGCTCATGTCAAAATAATTTAACAGTCCGAATAGCAGATGGTTCACTATCAAAGGTTGCCGGTACAGGTTCAGTTGTGCTGTCTAGGAATCTTATTCTCAACTCTGTTCTCCTTGTTCCTGACTTGGACTGTAATTTATTGTCAATTAGTAAACTCACTAAGGAAAAGAGGTGTGTTACTAATTTCTTCTCCACTCATTGTGAATTTCAGGATTTGGATTCGGGGAAGACGATTGGCAATGCTGAGGAATGCTCTGGACTCTACATCCTTAAGGAACGCCACTATCCACAGGAACAACCTCAAACGACAATTCGTGGTAGTTCTTTTTCGGTTTCGTGTCAAAATAACGATAGAGCAATTATGTTGTGGCACTATCGTTTAGGTCATCCTAATGTTATGTATCTCAAGTATTTATTTCCTTCATTATTTAAAACTCCAAAACCTTTTGATTGTGAAATCTGTCAATTGTCTAAACATGTACGGTCCCATTTTCCCATTCAATCCTATAAAGCGTCTCGTCCATTCTCACTAATTCATAGTGATATCTGGGGTCCATCAAGAATAAAAAATGTAACTGGTACTAGGTGGTTTGTCTCATTCATAGATGATCATACTAGATTAATCTGGGTCTTCCTCATGAAAGACAAATCTGAAACAAGCCAAATCTTCAAAAATTTTCAAATTATGATTCAGACACAATTCCAGTCAAAAATCCAAATTCTAAAGTCTGATAATGCTCGGGACTATTTCAACTCCATTCTAGGAGAATTTTTAGCAAAAGAAGGGATAGTTCACTTAAGTTCATGTGTTGACACCCCACAACAAAACGGCATCGCTGAACGGAAAAATAGGCATTTGTTAGATGTTGCTAGATCGCTAATGTTTTCCACAAATGTTCCACAATTCTTCTAGGGGGAAGATGTTCTTAAAGCAGCCTACCTTATCAATAGGATGCCATCTAAGGTACTACAATTCCAAACTCTTTGTCAACTTCTCCTAAAATCCTTTCCAACTACTCGCCTCATCTCCACCATCCCACCAAAAATTTTTGGGTGCTCTATCTTTGTTCATATCCACCAACAGTATCGAAGTAAACTTGATCCCAGGTCGCTGAAGTGTATCTTCATTGGGTATTCGTCACATCAAAAAGGGTATAAGTGTTACTCTCCGGTCACAAGAAAATTCTACAATTCCATGGATGTCACATTTTTTGAAACCCAGTCTTACTACCCTAAAATCGATATTCAGGGGGAGACTCCAACCCAGGAATATCAATTTTGGACCCTTGAGTCATTTAGTGAGCCATCCATCACCACCAAAAATCCCACACCTCCTGAGTCATTGAATCAATCTTTACCTGCCGACAATTCCGAGTTCATTATTGACTTGCGAGATAATGAGCACATCCAAGAGAAAACGGAGGAAGGAGCACTTTCTCAACAATCCCATGAGGCTGAATCAGGTTCTAATCCAAGCAACATTCCAGGTGACAATATTCCTTCCACAGATAGTACTGATAATTCTGAGTTAGAAAATAGTATTCTTAATATGCCCATAGCTTGGAGAAAAGGAGTTAGATCATGTACTCAGCATCCCATGGGGAACTTTATTTCTTATGATAAGCTATCACCTTCATTTCGTGCCTTCACTTCTAGCATCACGGAGATACCCATTCCTCGAAATATTCAGGAAGCTTTCAAGTATCCGAAGTGGAAGGCGGCAGTCAATGAGGAAGTTCGGGCTCTGGAAAAGAATGGCACTTGGGCAATTACTGATCTTCCAACAGGTAAGAAACCAGTTGGGTGTAAGTGGATTTTCACAGTAAAGCACAAGGCAGATGGTAATGTAGAACGTTATAAAGCTCGGTTGGTCGCCAAAGGGTTCTCCCAATCCTATGGCATTGACTATCAGGAAACCTTTGCTCCAGTTGCCAAGCTCAACACTGTTCGTGTACTTTTATCCTTGGCAGCTAATCTCGATTGGTCACTTCACCAACTTGATGTGAAAAATGCCTTCCTCAATGGTGACTTAGAGGAAGAAGTTTACATGGACATTCCTGCTGGACTTGAGACGACATCAAATTTCAACAAAGTTTGCAGACTCCGAAAATCCTTGTATGGTCTCAAACAATCTCCCAGGGCCTGGTTTGAACGGTTCACTAAGGCAGTGAAAGGGTACGGTTTTGTTCAATGTCAATCCGATCATACATTATTTGTGAAGCACTCCCTAGGAGGGAAATTGGCAATTATCATTGTTTATGTGGATGACATAATTTTAACAGGTGATCATGAAGAGGAAATTGGCTTACTTAAAAAATTCCTAACAAAGGAATTTGAGATTAAAGATCTTGGAAACCTTAAGTACTTTCTTGGAATGGAGATTGCTAGGTCAAAGAAAGGTATAGCAGCCTCACAACGTAAATACGTTCTAGACTTACTGAATGAAACAGGGATGCTAGGATGCAAGCCGGCAGAAACACCTATGGACACAACTATCAAACTGGAAGAAAGTGACGGTAGTGCACCAAGTGATAAAGGGAGATATCAACGTCTTGTGGGAAAACTCATTTATCTTTCTCATATAAGGCCAGACATCGGCTTCTCTGTTAGTGTGGTCAGCCAATTCATGAATAATCCAACCGAAAAACACATGACTGCTGTGACCAGAATATTAAGGTACCTAAAAAGGACACCGGGAAAGGGTCTCTTCTTCCAAAGAACAACAAATAGAAAAATTGAGATTTTTTCAGATGCAGATTGGGCAGGTTCAGTGACTGATCGAAGATCAACTTCTGGCTATTGTTCGTTTGTTTGGGGGAACGCGGTTACATGGCGAAGCAAGAAACAGTCAGTGGTAGCCCGTAGTAGTGCTGATGCAGAATTTCGTGCTATGGCACTAGGTATCTGTGAGGGAATCTGGTTGAACAGGCTGTTAGAAGAATTACAGGTTCCATCTGAGCATCCCATGGTTTTATACTGCGACAACCAAGCCGCCATCAGTATAGCTAAGAATCCGGTTCATCATGATCGAACTAAACACGTGGAGATAGATCGACACTTTATCAAGGAAAAGATTGAAGAAGGAGTTTTTCAAGTCAGCTACACTCCAACAAACTGTCAAAAGGATGACATTCTCACAAAAGCTCTTGCTCGAGTAAACTTCGAAGATCTAACGGAAAAATTGGGAATGATTAACATCTACAACGTAGCTTGAGGGGGAGTGTTGGAAATCAAGCTATAAAATTGGATTCCTTTGCTTTTGCTTTCGGCTTCTTTTTCTTATGCTTTCGGTTGCTTTCCTTATTATATTACAATGTATCATTTGCTTTTCTTATTATATTACAATGTATCATTTGCTTTCCTTATTATATTACAATGTATCATCATAATGTTTGTAATCAGACTCCTATATAATGGAGTCTCTGCGTGGTTCTCATCAATAAATTGAAATACAGAGTGTATTATTGTATTATCTCTTTCAATCACTCTCTCAGTATTTCTTTTAGAATAAATAATGATGTTGGTGATAATGGTGAGTTTTGGTAGGGTGGATTGAAATTTTTGAGTGAGGAAGAAGATTAAAAAAAAATTGAAACTTGGAGAAGAAAGTGAAGAGAGTTGAATATAAAGAATATATATAAATAGTTGGGGTATACCATAAGAAAAAAACAATATTTAATTTTAAGGTTTAATGTGTATTATCCTTATTTGGGAAGTGGGATTTTAGCCCAATTTAGGCTAAATTCCACAAAAAGACAAAAATAGGTTAAAACAGCTAATAAGCAAAATGTCACATCAAACCCATAATCATTTCACTTTTTCTCTCACAAACATCACATCAAACTATAAACAAATCCAATCATCTTCCCTAACACACAAATTTTAGCTTACTAAAATAGCCTACTAAAATAGCAACTCTCCAAACACCCATAGGGTATAATAGAAATTAAAATTTTAAAATTTTAATTAGCTATACTGAGTTATTATTTGGGTGCAAATAAAATCACCCCCAAACTCAAACAGCTAAGATTTAAGTGTTATTTTTTTTTGTTATTTTTTTTTTATTCTTTATAATTTTTAGGAAAATTTGGCCATAAATCCCTCTTAGGTTATTTTTTTTCTTAAAAGGATAGAACAAAATTCAGTACTTTCAAAACTCCCTTATAATTATAAAATTCTATATAATGGACAAAATTTATTATTTGAATATTTTATTCGACCATTATACCCTCTCTTTCTTCCATTTCTTTTACAGCACTCTCTATCTCTCTCTCTCTCTTTACCAACTCGATGATTGGTCATCGTCTCCATCATCTTCATCGTCTATCAACGTCGCTCATCCTCACTGTCGGTCGACAACCACCATTTTTACCATTAAACCACCACTATCTCATATTTGATACCTACGAACTCATATTTGAGATCAATAACTTCAGATTAGAGATTAAAAAAAAAAAATAGATTTGACAGAAAAATGAGAAATCGAGATATTGCAATAAAAAAAATAAGAGTTTTTTGTTTGTTTGTTTGTTTGTAGGTCTAAAAGTAAAATTTGACTCTGGTTCGTTCACTTAACATGTGTTGGAACAATCTTCTATGTAAATAAAATAAATAGAAACAAACCCAAACAAACAAATAAATAAATAACGTACCGAATTTATTTATCTGCATCGTATTTCAATTCCAAGTTGAATACATGTTGTCTGTTGCATCTCATATGCCATCTTAGAATAGCCGAGCCTATTGTAGTTGCATTTTTGCATGTATTGCATTAGGCATTTCAGCATAGTCAGAATTTATGCATGTTTTCTAATTAGCTTCTTTCTTTGGCTTAGAGTACTCGGTAAGTACTTATGCTTTAGCATCCTTGCATGTGTGTGAGTGACTGCCATGATAGCATGCTTGCCATGAGGCTAACTGCTTATGTGATATACCTGCCTGAATGCCTGTGGGTCAAGGTTGGATTATCGCCATGATAGCATGCTTGCCATGAGGCTAACTGCTTATGTGATATACCTGCCTGAATGCCTGTGGGTGAAGGTTGGATTATCTGAATTGGAACAATTCATTGAATGCGAGTTTTAAGCCCACTTGAGAGTGTCAAAATCATGTTTTCTAAGCCCACTTGAGGGTGGCAAAATCCACGTCTTAGCCTACTTACGGGTAGCACCATCAAACCATTTTCAAATAAGCAAACATGAAATGTTTTGTTCCAATATAGGCAATCCAGTCTATACTTATATGCTATGCGTATCACATAGTAATTCTAGGCTAATAAAATCGGAATACGAGCATATAATGTTTTCAAAACTCGATATCATGGTTAGTAGAGGCCGATCTTTGATTGGGCGAGCGGGGGTGCTCACGAAGTGACCTTCCCCAACCGTACCCAAGTTCCCGAGCCGAGATAACTTTGGTGATGACGGACACGTGGCCTTAGGCAACGAGTTAGGGTTTTCTAAATTCCCCCAAAATAAATATTTAGGTGGCGACTCTGTATCTGGCAAAGCAGTCTATGTTTGGCACTTCTTTCTTAAAAATCAGTTTTCCAAAACGATTTGCCGGATTTGGACTCTTTGATGATTCATCGGTCTTGCATTGCATTCTGCGAGATTAGATACAGGACCGTGACATTTGAGTCCGAATTGTAGTAAGCCCCAAATGAACAAAACGGGATTCCCTCCCGGGACGTTCGGGGACGTCTACAATTTCTGGCTACTCTGCTGGGGAGTTAGAGAACTTGACTCAAACTCATGATATCCTGTTTTGACTACACTTATGTGTCTCTTTGCATTGCATTTGCATTGGTGCACTTAGGACACCGTGTTTGCCGTCTGCTATTCCTGAACGGTTTGCCGGAGGCTCGCTTTGAGAAGCGTGCCATAAGGTTGACCGGTTACGGGCTCTGCCACGATGGGAACACAAACCCCGGTTTTTACCAGGGTACCCTTTTTGACCATTCGACCTAGTACATATTCGGAATCCATAGTGACCATTCCAAGATAGAATAGGTTGCTTACCCGATTATAGGTTGTTTGAAACCGCTGTGTGCGTAGTGAAACCCTAGCTCCTAACAAAATAGGACAGGGAAACCCTACCCCACCATAGGGGTGTTTTAGTTCTCACTTGTTTGTTATGTGCTTTAGAGTTGGCCTCTACTGGAATGCATGTATCAGTTTACAAGTTTGGGTATCAGGCCTGCGGGCACCAGTTCAGTATTTTGGGAATCAGTTATCTGTGGGTATCAGATTCAGTTTTGGAGGCAGTGATTTGGGAACAATGATCAATGTCTGAGAACAGTGTATTCAGCCTATCAACTGCATGTTGTGATGCCCAACTGTGTGTTGTGTGTTTATTTACACTGTTATGTTATCCGTTTGTCTGGTTGTTTATTTCCTTATTATTGTTTTATTTATCTTTTTGCTAGGTAGTTTAGCACAATTGCTTCAGACCAAGCAGATATTTTCCAAGCACTCTGGACTAGAGGTCGTCGACTCCATCGATCTGAGGATCTGGTAGACGGACAACCAGTGTTTCATTCTCTACCCCCAGTTACCAGACGGAGGGCAGTTAGGTAAAGGATATCAGTTCAGCAGTCTGTTCAGAGGGCTTTGTCTACCCCGCCTGAGTGTAGTAGGGATCAAAGTCCTGTTTCTCCCGCAGAGAGGGAACATATACCGGCAGTACAGCTAGGTCAGGGCAATATGGTAGGAATTGAAGAAATGATGCGCCAGCTCCAGGAGAGCATGAGAACCATGCAGGAGGACGCTGTTCGTCAAGCAGAATTTTCCAAACAGCAGGCCGTCGTCATGGCCCAACAGGCAGAACTAATTACCCGACTATAACAGCAAGCCGGAGCATCAGCTTCACACCAAGCTCCTCCCCCACCAAGGGTCCCACCACCCGAGGAGGCGGCGAATGTCCAGAATGTCCAAGAGGATACAGACATCCCAACGGGGCCGGCTCCGCCCCCGATTCTACATCAACTATCCAAGGCACCTACACTTATCAATCAACCGGACTCTCCCTTTGAATTCGAGGTGGACCCTACAGTGTTGAAGTTGAGCAAGCTTAAGAAGTTGTTCAAGAAATCCCAAGGGGTGAAGTCCATCCCAGACATTGAGGACGGGTATACCGACGCGGCTGTAACGCTGCCGGACCAGTTCAAGATGCCACAGATCGACTGCTTCGACGGGTCTGGAGATCCCATGGTGCATCTATGTCTGTTTTCGGACATACTAAGGCCGATGGGCCTCACCAGACTACAGAAGCTTTCATTATTTGGCCGGACCCTGTTGGGTGTGGCGGCCATCTGGTACGCAAAATTGGAAGACGATGTCAAGCGGAACTAGGATGGGATAGTCGAGGCTTTCATTGCACAGTATTCCTATAACACGTAAATCAAGATTACCACCCGTGATCTCGAGACAACAAGGCAGGAGCCTAAGGAGAGTTTCTCTGAATTCGTAACCCGCTGGAGGGCCAAGGCTTCAATGATGACCACTAGGCCCACTGACAAGGATCGAATTCGGATGATTGTGCGCAATCTCCAACCCAAACTGATACAGAAAATGATCGTGCTCCCTTTCCCTACCTTTTCAGATCTACATGAGATGGGGGTACAAATTGAGGATGCAATGAAACAGGGTCTGATTGACCAAGACAGAGAGTAACCCAGGAGAACCTTCAACCGCAACACCAATACAGGCGCAAGCAATGCCGCAACTACCAGAGCTTCAGAAGTAAGCATGGTCACCACCAATCCCCCAAGAAACCTTGCTGCTACGCCATTCACCGGTGCGTCCGGTAGTAGTTCGCAAACAGCCAGATACCCACCCAAAAACCAAAGAACTTTCACTCCACTATATATGTCCTTGTCCAAGGCATTAGGAGTTTTGATTAGGAAAGGGCATTTAAATCCCCTAGAACCGCGACCATTACTAGAAAAGCTCCCCCCTTCCCATAATCCAGCCAAGTACTGCACTTTCCACCAACAGCACGGTCATGACACCGATCAATGCTTCTGATTACATCATGAGATTCAAGATCTCATTGATAATAGGGTGATTGTGCCTCCAAAGAAACCCAACGTCACAACCAACCCTCTCCCATCACACAACCAAGCTCCACCTCCCAAACGAATCAACTTTATCCAAACCGGAGTCATGTTGTACGACCCCAGCATATATATCACCCCATCTCACCTACCCAAGCCGGAGGTGTTCCTTCCCTATAGCACTGACTTGTGCATGTTGGACATCTCCCGAGCCCAATCTGAATCAATGGTGGTGACCATCGAAGATGGAACAGGGATGATTTCGGAGGAAAGTGGCGTTGTCGATTCGAGGTCTGAGGAAATTGGGGACGTTGCTGAGGAAGTGTACAATCCGAGGGGCTATATTGTGTCAGCAGGTCAGATTAGACCAGATGTGGAATTGCCGGTGGGGGCAGAAATTTGTGTACTACAGGGGGATGGACTTGATCAAAGGATAAATGATTTAGCAGTTCTGGAATGGGGCATCGCTGACCTGCAGATTTTCAACGAACAAGATCCGGGCGACATGACAATCAACTGGTTCAATTTTGAGGAGTCAGCAGAGGTCACAGGGTGGCTTGACGACCAACCAGATATTGTTGAAGAATCTCAGCTGGAAAAGGGCCCATCAGGGGCGAGGACATCAATTGTGGCCAGAAGGGCCGAAAGTCAGAATGCATCACTGGAGAGCGCCGGTGCCAAGAATTTTGCTCGGGATCTGGGCATTTTGAATACAAGAGACGTTGAACAACAGACTGCATTGACGCAGTTAGAACATGAAGGAATTGAAGACTCTGAGAGAGCCAGAAAAGCCAAGGCCCTTGTGGGGACTGAAAGTGCTGTGTGCACAAGAACAGAGGATGCTGCGAGCATGTGGACAGAAGGTAAAGTGAGTACAAGGACAGTGGTAACGGAGCCGGACAGGTGTCTGTCGGCTGTCGATGGAATGTAGTGGGAAGACGATGATCTATGTCTTGCCCACACGGATGAGGACTGGGGAAGCAATCAACCGGATGATACCTGTTACATAGGCGAAGTTGACCATATGACTAGGAATGGGCGGTATTTCAAGCCCCCACACCTAGATCAGCCAGAGGTGTCTGGGAAGGACAAGGAGGTAGAGAAACAAAAAGAGAAGCAATTCGAAGAAGAGGCTGTACTGAAACAGTTGAAAAAGATACAAGCAGACATCTCTATTTGGGGACTGCTTATGGCTTCACGTGTTCACAGACAGGCTGTTCTATCGGCCATGGACAAGACCAAGCTCTCAATAGACACCACGCCTGAACAACTGGTGGGATTGGTCTTTCTGGGAGGAGGTTCCCCGACGTTGACCTTTTCTGACAAGGAACTGCCGCCTGAGGGCGCGAATCATAACAAACCGCTCTACATCTCTGTGGAATGTAGAAGCAAATGGATACCGGTAGTTCTTGTCGACACGGGATCCGCTATTAATGTGTGCCCGTCAAGGACGGCATATGCAATCGGGTTAAAGCCCGCGGACTTCGTGCCAACTGCCCAGGTGATTTGGGCGTATGATAACACAAGCAGGGAGGTGATGGGGACCGTGAAAATTCAGACCCAGGTTGGTCCGGGACAACACGAGATTGACTTTTATGTCCTGGACGTTCCCGCAACCTTCAATCTACTTTTGGGGCGGCCGTGGTTGTACCAGGTAGAGGCAGTCTCTTCCACCTTGCACCAGATGTTGAAATACCCCCATGGGAAGGGAGTGGGTATTGTTTTTGGGAATTCATCCATCCATCCGCCGCCAGAAGTGTCTACACCAGTCTTGGAAATTGAGCACGGCACGGAGGACGTGTTCTTATCGGGGTTTACTCTGGCTAAGGCTCGAGTCGTGCAAAACATCTTGGCTATTGATGAGGGGGTGTATGTCAGAACACAATCAATATACCTCATGAACAAGCTTCAACACATCCCCGAGATGGGATTAGGGAAGAGTGGCCGGAAGGGCCTTGCAGCATCGGCCGAAGTGCCACATAACCCGCATACCTTTGGTTTGGGTTATCTGCCCACCAAAGAAGATTGGGTAAGGAAAGGCAAGGAGATGGCCGGGAGAGCCCGAGCAAAGAGGGCGGGGAAGCCTTTTGAGTTGATGCACTGACCCATCCAGGGTACCCTAAACGGATGCTTCGTCCGGGAGGGGGAGGACTTTCCATTTTATGGCTTCCCAGAGCCATGGCTGAATACGGAGAGGAAGCGCGTGCTGGGTTTTGAGATCTTCTTTGACCTGCAGTTATCCGGGGATGATGTTGCCGAGGAGCAGACAGACCCATCAACTGAGGTTGAGCAGAGTAAAAATGTGGATTCCGAG
Organism: Camellia granthamiana; assembly: GCA_036172215.1. Taxonomy (NCBI): domain Eukaryota; kingdom Viridiplantae; phylum Streptophyta; class Magnoliopsida; order Ericales; family Theaceae; genus Camellia; species Camellia granthamiana. The sequence goes on from CM069913.1 coordinate 2,815,710, forward strand.
AGCGCTGAAATTGAAATAGGGGTAGCGCTGGCTTGTCTACTTTCAGATCCTTCGATCGTACAGAAGTGCTTGGGGGATAACTTCTCGGTGTCCATGATTGGGAATGAAATGGCTGCGGACCTACCTGCAAGTATTTTGGATGCATCCATCGCACCCTCTCTCACCTGGCAATACGAGGAGGGATTTTTGTCAAGCAGCACCGGGTCAGGTAGTGAGCCAGAATCTGATTCCTCCGAATCTGTTGAGTCGGAATCAGGTTCCAGCTCGACTGAGTCTGAGTCCGGTAATCCTGGGGGTGATAACCCGGATGCCACAGTCCTGTCCAGGTCGTCTTTTTCTTTCTCTTTTGAGTCTATTGTAACAGAAGAATCAGACGATTTGGAAATGCTTAATGAGAATGGAATAGATGTGGTTTCTGAGTACTTTTCCATGCCCTTGATTTATTGTATTAATCAGGACTTTCAAAATTTTGATGAAAACGACGGGGAAGAAATTCCTCCGATTTTGCAATGCTTAATTGATCAAGAGCAGGAAATATTTGTTAAACCCTTGGTTGATGAAATCACTACAGTTAATGTGGGTACTGAGGAGGACCCGCGGCTGGTCCAGATCGGGTCTATGTTGTCTTCGGAGGAGCGCGAGCGCTTAGTCGCTTTATTAAAAGATTTCAAAGATGTTTTCGCATGATCCTACGAAGACATGCCTGGAATCGATCCTGAGATTATACAACACCGGATCCCTCTTGACCCATAGGCCCGACCCGTTAAACAGAAACTCAGGAGGATCCGCCCGGACTGGGCCCTCAAGATTAAAGAAGAGGTCACCAAGCAAATTGACGCAGGGTTCCTGCTGGTATCCGAATACCCAACTTGGTTGGCCAACATCGTTCCGGTGCCGAAGAAAGATGGCAGGATCCGGGTATGCGTGGATTTCAGGGATTTGAACAGAGTCAGTCCGAAGGACGACTTTCCCTTGCCGCATATTAATGAGTTAGTGGACTTCACAGCGGGGCATGCTTTCCTTTCATTCATGGATGGCTTCTCGGGCTACAACCAGATTGTGATGGCACCTGAAGACCGGGAAAAGACTGCTTTCACCACCCCGTGGGGGACTTACTGTTACAGGTGATGCCATTTGGGTTGAAGAATGCTAGAGCTACATATCAATGGGCCGCAACCACGATATTGCACGACATAATTCACAAAGAGGTTGAGGAGTATGTGGACGACATGATTGTCAAGTCCAAAGAAAGAGAGGGCCACTACACCGCCTTGCAAAAGTTCTTCCAAAGGATCAGAGAATTTCGGTTGCGGCTAAATCCTCAGAAGTGTACGTTCGGTGTTACAGCAGGGAAGATGTTGGGGTTTCTGATTACACAAAGAGGTATCGAAGTCGACCCTTCCAAAATCAAGGCCATCTTAGAAATGCCACCACCAAGGACTGAAAAGGAGGTGCGAGGCTTTCTGGGTAAAGTGCAATTCATAAGACGGTTTATCTCAAAATTAACCTTAACTTGTGAACTACTTTTTGGTCTCCTGAAGAAAGGGAAGAAGTTCCAATGGGACGGCCGATGCAAGCTGCTTTTGAACAGATCAAGGAATACTTACAGAACCCACCCGTGTTGTCACCACCTGAGCCGGGAAATCGTTGATTTTGTACCTTTCAGTGACTGAAACTACGATGGGCTGCATGCTTGTGTAGGAATCAAAGGATAAAGTGGAGAAAGCTATCTACTACCTGAAAAAGAAGATGCTGGAGTATGAAACCCACTACACACCGTTGGAAAAGGCTTGTTTCGCCTTGGTATGGGCTACCAGGAAGCTGCGGCACTACCTGTTAGCTCACTCTGTAATGTTGGTTTCAAGATTAGATCCCATCAAATATCTCTTCGAGAAACCGGCACTTACGGGTAGGCTAGCTCGTTGGTTGCTGTTGCTTTTCGAATTCAATCTAAAATATGTGACTCGCAAGTCAGTAAAGGAGAGAGCGGTAACGGAGTTCCTAGCCGATCATCCAGTGGAAGGAGGTGAAGTAGTCGAGTACTTATTCCCAGATGAGGCTATTTTGCATATCGACGATGAGTTTTGGACGATGTATTTTGACGGAGCATCAAACCAGTACGGGTATAGAGTAGAGGTGTTGCTGATAGCACCTAACAAGTCCCGTATCCCTCTGGCATTTAAACTTCGGTTCAAGGTCTCGAACAACGAAGCGGAATATGAAGCATGCATTGCTAGTTTAGAAGCAGCCCTGGAACTAGGGGCAAAACAGTTGGACGTCATCGGGGACTCGAACCTTGTTGTGTCTCAAGCGAAAGGAGATTGGAAAGTCAAAGAAGAAAAGATGATAATGTATCACCAGACCTTGGGCTTGTTAATTCCTCGGTTTGAGAAGCTGAACTTTGCTCATCTGTTAAGAGAGAACAACAGGTTCGCAGACGCACTAGGAACTCTATCTTCTATGATAGCCATCCCTTTTGGAGTCTGGATGCGTCCGATCATCATTGACCAGAAGTTTGCGCCGGCCTACGAGTCGATTACTGCCATAGAAGAAGTCCAAGATGAGAACCCCTGGTATTACGATGTCTGAAACTTCTTAGAAAAAGAAGCGTATCCACCAGGGGCAAATGCCGATAAAAGGGCAATCAGAAGAATGACTACTCAGTTCATCATCTGTGGAGGTAAATTGTACAAGAGAGGTCATCTGGGAATGCATAAGCTGTGTGTCGATGCTGAAGAGTCCAAGCGCCTAATGGAGGCCATCTATGGAGGAGAGTGCGGAGCGCACATGAACGGGGGTGATGTTAGCTTGGAAAATTCTCAGACAGGGTTACTACTAGTCCACCATGGAGGAGGGATTGTATCAGTTTTGTTCGGCGATGCCACAAATGTTAGATCCATGCAAACCGCATGAACATCCCGCCGTCAAAGCTGTACAATATGACTTCGCCATGGCCATTTTCAGTTTGGGGAATCGATGTGATCGGGGCCGTCACTCCGAAGAGGTCTAATGGGCATGAATTCATTCTGGTCGCGATAGATTATTTCATGAAGTGGGTTGAGGCCCAATCTTATGCGGTGTTGAAGGCTTCGCACGTTGCAAAGTTCATCAGAAACAACATCATCTGTAGCTATGGGGTCCCAAACGAGATCATTTCAGATAACGGTTCCCACTTTAAGAAGGAAGTGATTGACTTGTTGGAAAAATACAACGTGGCTTTTCACAAGTCGTCCACATATCGGCCACAGACCAATGGAGCAGTTGAGGCCGCCAACAAGAACATCAAACACATTTTGCAGAAGATGGTGGAAACCTATCGGGACTGGCCAGATAAGTTGCCATTTGCTCAGTGGGGCTACCGGACTTCTATTAGAACTTCTACTGGGGCGACTCCGTATTCACTGGTTTATGGGATGGAGGCCGTTCTACCTATTGAAATTGAGGTTCCATCATTGAGAGTGTTAGCTGAGTGTCAGATAGCCGAAACAGATTGGCAACAGAGCAGATTTGAAGAACTCATGCTTTTTGACGAGCGCAGACTGAAAGCACTGTACCATGTTCAAGGTTATCAGCGCAGAATTGCCAGGGCTTTCAACAAGAAAGTTAAATCCAGGAATTTGAAGGAAGGAGATTTGGTGCTCAAAGACAACCGAGCTCCTATCCACGACCTAGGGGCAAGTTCAGACCCAATTGGACTGGTCCTTACATCATTAAGTCTATCTGGTCAGGTGGAGCTGTCGTTCTGATGGACCTAGATGGCCTAGAGTTCTCACAGCCGATCAACATGGACAAGTTGAAGAAATACTACCCCTGAGAGACTCGCTAGGCCAAAAACCCGAAAGGGCGACCTAGGCAAAAGTTAGAGCGTGAAAAATTTGAAATTACAAAAACTAAGCTCGCAAGGTTGAAAACCCGCAAAGGGCGGCCTTGGCAAAAGTTAGAGCGTAAAAGGTGAAAACACCCGAGGGAACCCGAGCCGAACTACGTAAGGCTTGATTCCTATCTTTGGGATACGTAGGCAACTTTACCCTAAAGTCCAGCCGTAAACTTTTCCCCTATCAACTTTGTCCATTTGATCATCTCTGTCATCTTTGTCTATTCAGCATCCAAGAGCTTCGGTTGTGATCTCCAATCCAGTGCTACTCAGACTAAGGGCAACTTTCCAATTGCTGGAATCTGGGGTCGTGCATCTCAGTGACAGATCTCAGGCCTGTCCAGTTCTGATCCATATCGAAAATGGTTTTGAAAAGTTTTAATAAAAGTTGATTTTGTTCAAATTAATCTTTTTACAACTTAGACCATTTTTGGACCAAAGTGGAAAATTTTTAGTACCCACAACTTTCAATTTTATTGATTTCAATACAGAGTCCTCTTGCTCTTGCATACAAATTGAAGTTGCTTTTGGTTACATTCATAAAGAAAAACTTGAAAGTACTAATTAAAGCAATAAATCCGGGACATAGCTAAGTCAAGTGTTCCTGCGCCCCCTCCCAGAGCTGGTCGACGCTTCTGACGCCAAAGTAGGCCCAATCTGTGCCTCTTCATTGAGCCAATCCACGCACTCATCAGACAAAGTGCAACTGAAAATGGGAGCGGGAGCCAGGAGCTCTCTAGTCTTCCATGCTGTGGCATACCGAGTAAGCTGCGCGCCTTGGACCGGGAATACAGCAGGGTACTCTATCCCCTCTGGCGAACAAGTCTGATCATGGCCAAATTGGCGCTGGAACCGGAAAGGAAAGCAGAGCACGCAGTGTGTCAGGCCAATCAACTGAATCCCAGTTTGCCGAGACATGCTTTAACTCATTGCCGGTAGATTGAGCCAAGGGCAACGCCAAGCAATGCGGTCTGCAAACAAATTGCACATCCAGTCGAACCACCATCCCTCATCCAGGGCATCGACCAGACGTTGTCGGAAGAAATAGCCGCGAGCTGAGTATGCCGGGCAAGAGTCCACAACCTGCAACTTATCCATTAACCACACCTGGGGAGGGATGAAAAATGAGAGATTAAAGAATAGAGAGATGTACGATGAGAGAAGAGTGAGAAAAGGGGTTTGTGAAAAAGAAAAAACGAGCTTGAGGGCCGAGTGATGTGAGCAACATATATGTGAGGAAAGGTGGGAACATTACCTGCAGCAGTAGTGAACTTCCTGCAAATCTGGTCGTCTCTCGGCAATGAAAAGCATCCAAGCCCATCAATGTCTCGGCCAATGACATAGCAATGCAGCTTTTGCTCTCCCTTAAGCCTTGGGCAACCTCGATCAACCGGACGCTAGATCCTCCGGAGCCTGAGGCAAGCAAGAAATGAGATAGCATGCACAAACAAAGGGCATGTCGCCGAAAGCCTTGCCAATGATGGTCACCACGGTCGCCGACATTGGAAAACCGACAAATCAAACTCTGAATATCCAGCATTCCGTCACAAATCAAAGATCGAGCATCGTGCATAGTGAGCCCACACATTCGACCTAAGGCTTGGGCGTGACCGAAGCGGAGCTGGGGCAAATTTCTTCGTTGCGCTCGGATTCTATCAAAGCTTGAAAGTCTTCGAAGGTAGGACATATCTCTTGCTCGCCAAAACTAAAGAAATGCATTACCGGATTCCAAAACCTTGCCGTGGCATGGAGAAACGGAAAATGCAGCGGGGTGCGACTCAGCGTGCATAGTGCATTTATGCCAAAACCTCGGAAATTCAGCTTTTCTGAGCCATCCAAGTTGGCAATCCAATTTGCGAGATTTTGGGCAAGAAACTTTTCCATTTGGTGCAAACCAGTGTTGAAATAAAGGAAACCACGAAGCTGGGGAGTTTGTAGAAGATAAGATGTGAGTGGAAGACAGATGGCAGCATTCTGGTGGTCCTTGCCATTTTTGGCCGGTCGACCAAAAATAATGTCGGCCGACCACCATTTTGGCTGATCGGCTTGTGGTTATGGCCGATGGACATTTATTGTGGCCGATAACCTCCTCCTTTGGCCGATGGTCTTCCCTTTTATCCTCAGGACTGCCTGTTTGCTGCGTATGCTGAAAAATTATGACTAGTTCCATTACCGGTGCCTCGGGTGATGATTTTTCAAAGTCACACCTATTTGCTTATCAAGTTGTTGTGCATTTGTTTATCGAGTTGTATTTCATCCTCTTTAAGTCTTTGTTTTGCTTATCGAGTTGTATTTACACTTGATTAACATGTTAAGGTCGTTGTTTTTGCTTATCGAGTTGTTTTGTCGTTAGTCGGTTCACTACCTGATTATTACGGTGCAAATGCTTAATTTTCAAAACAAAGTTCAATCTCATTTACATTGTTATGTAATTTGATGTGATGCGATGCGATGTATAGAATGTACGAATGCAAAACTTTTTCAACAAAAAACTTGTTTCATTCCATCATGTTTTCAAGTACATAGTTTTAAGGAAAATAAAACCTGTCTGAGGCAGTGCAATGTGCTTAAACTACCAGTAAAAGGAAAAGTAAAGCAAAAGGGGAGAAAAGTAACAAAATGTCTGAGCAAGGCAAAGAAAAGAAAAAGTAGCAGAATGTCTGGATCAATATCAGTGGCCTCCCCTTGTGGTCGATGCACCTCCCATACCCTTGTTTGGGTCAGTTATGTGTTTCGGCGCCTCCATTACCCAAGACAGTGCAAGAAGGTGCACTTTTGAACCTTAACCGGCCTTCGTGTTGACCTCGAGCCGTGTCTTCTGTATGCGATGCTCGGTGCGTGCAAAGTGCATCCTTTCCCGTATCCTTTTGTATCTTGCAAGTTCAGCAGATCGCTTTAAACTTGTTATATTACAACGCTTTGTTATAACTGGAATAAGCGCACTCGCTACGCGTCTTTTTTTGAACAATGCCTTGTCTTGTTTTGGTTGCATCTCAATATCGCGAATAGCATGCCTTCACCATACTTGTGCTGAACATTATTTACTCCTTATTATACACATTGTACACGTTGTCGCGTGTGCTTTACTTACATGTGTTCAAGTTCCTTATTATACACATTGTATGCGTTGTCACGTGTACTTTACTTACATGTGTTCAAGTTCCTTATTATACACATTGTATGCATTGTCGCGTGTACTTTACTTACATGTATTCAAGTTCCTTTTATTTCACACATTGTATGCGTTGTCACGTGTACTTTACTTACATGTGTTCAAGTTCCTTATTATACACATTGTATGCGTTGTCGCGTGTACTTTACTTACATGTGTTCAAGTTCCTTATTATACACATTGTATGTGTTGTCGCGTGTACTTTACTTACATGTGTTCAAGTTCCTTATTACACATTGTACACGTTGTCGCGTGTGCTTTACTTACATGTGTTCAAGTTCCTTATTTTACACATTGTATGCATTGTCGCGTGTACTTTACTTACATGTGTTCAAGTTCCTTTTATTTCACACATTGTATGCGTTGTCACGTGTGCTTTACTTATATGTGTTTGTGCCAACTTAGCATTGTTATACTTGTTTCGAATCGCATCGTTATGCATCCTACTCGACTTGCGTTGTCGCGCATGCCCTCCTTGCATTGTTATGCACATTTCACCTGCGTTGTCACGCATTTCTCACTTGCATTGCTAATGCATGTTTCTAACAAAGTTGTACCTGTTAAGTTCTCTTTCTTTTTTCAGGCACGATATTGTATGTACGGTTCATTTGAAGCTGGCGCAACCAGACGAACCGGACAAGTATTGTATTCTCCGCGTGAGACGTAGCGAGAATTAAATAATTCTCTTACATCTTTTTTGCATTCAATGTAATTAGATTTGTATCCACCTGCTTAAACTGTTGCATTTATTGTATGTATTTGCTTCGTTACAGCTCTTTTTGCATGTGCATAAGTTATGTTCGGCATCGTGCATGTTCCTTGCATCTTGCCCCTGCCTACGGGCACATACTTTTGCTATCTTGTATGCTGTGTCTAAGTCTTCAGCCTTGTAAAAAATGGATCGTCTCTGGGCTTTGACATTCACTCCCGTCATTGTTATGACTTTCGAGTTCTGTCAAAGAGGGGCAACTGTAGACACTCCATTTTTGACCGTCCTCAAGACTTGGACATCACCGTTTGAACAACTCAGTGATCATCCATGTTCGTGTTCATTTTGAGTTCTCGGAGGTCTCGGCCACGCGCCTCGCCTCAAGACCTCTCAACTTGACTGTTTTGTGCTTGGTTGTGGGCCAAGCATTTGTGTTTCTATTTTGAGAGAAGAGGCTGGCTTGTTTGCTATTTCCTCAACCCACCGGCCATGGCATGATGCCACCGGCCATGTTTTATTTCTATCGGCCAAATGTTTGGCCGACCGGCACCCTTTTTTGGTCGGCCGCCTTTGTTTTCGTCGATCAACCCCTTTTCTGGCCGGGACCTTTTCTTTCCCTTTTTCAGGCTTTGTCCATGCCAGCTGTGCTAGCTGGTGAGCACAGAACCTGCCCTCCATACACGTGTATGGAGGGATTTCATCATTCACTTAGCTTCCTTTGGAAGCTTGGATTTGCATCTCCTATAAAAGGAGGGCCTCCCCTCCCTTTCCAGGGGTTGAACAACCTGTGATATAAGTGATATATCCATATATCTCTATATCTCCCCTCTCTCTATATAGTTGTGTGTGTAATAGTGTTTTAAAGGGGTTTTTGTTCTTAGTTTTGCACTAAGACACCTAGTGTTACACTATACTCCGGTTACTGAGGTGTTGAGGAGCTGGTTTCAGAGTTTTTGAGTTGGTTTTGGTCAAAAGAAGGTGCTGGAGTTGGTGTTCTTGAAGTGTTCTTCAAGGGTGAGAACTACCTTCTTTATTCCCCTTTCTTGCACTAGCTTTTAGCCTATCTTGCATGCTGTTTTGAGCTTAGTGTATAACTGATAAAAGTTCTGTATTTTCATGCTTAAGATGTTTGTTTAAGGTTGCTTTTGGGTTGGGGGTTGTTTACACCCTCCTAGGCCTTGTTTGGCCTCTTTTTGTGCCTTTCTCTTTGGGCTTTGAAACTCCCTTATTTCGACCTTCTCACCACTGAAATCCAAAGGATTTTCAGTGGTGGAGAAGTGGTTTTGAAGTCATGTATAGGGGAGGGACACCCCTCTCCCTTTGTGTCTTATATGCTTGCATGATTGGCTTGTAAAGGTAGCATGTTGGCTTAAGGTGTTTTGGCTTCATTTCAGTAGGTATTTGATGTCATTTGGTCATATTATACCTCGGTTTTTGGTTGATTTAGTGGTCTCTTGCATGCATCATATGCTTGTCTCGTAATGCCATTATTTGCCTTAACATGCATCATGCATTTAGACCACCATACTTGCATATTTTAGCTTGACTTCATGAAGCTTTTAGTCATGTTTCATCATGTTTAAGCTCTGTTTGGTGTTGATTTGGTCATGCCTTTCATGCTTTGCATAGCTACCATGCATTTTGGCTTGTTGGCTTTGGGTGTGTGGGTCATGAGCATGCTTTATTTGGGTTATTTCAGTGATTTAGAATCACTTATCATGCCATTTTAGTCCATGTTCCATGCTTGTACACTTACATTTGCCATCCTCTTGATGCTTTGAAGAGTTGTTGTTTTGTGCTCCATGTTTGGACCATTGCATGTCCCTCCATGATTAGGTCTTTGGGAGACCTTCTCATTGGGTTTTGGGGCTTATTTTGATGTCTTTTAACTCTGACTTTATTGGTCTAAGTCATGCCATGTTCGGTTGTTAGAGGTGTAGTGCATTTGCCCTTTTGGGTCTTGTATGCGTTTTGTTTTATGCTCACCTTTCTAGCTTGTTTTGGCCTCATTCCATATGTGTTTTGGCTTCATTTTGGTCTGCCTCGGGACTATTTTGGGTCACCTTGCCCCTTTGGGGCTTGGTTGACATAGTCATGGTTCAAGTCCCTTGGCTAGCTTTGAACTTTAACTTCATTAGCATGCCATGTTTGCAGTGTGTAGTCAATTTGGCATCATTTTTCATGTGATTTCAGAGCTTATTGTAATGCCATATTCTCATATTCATCACATCTCGCTCATGTTTGAAGGTTGTGCATTGTGGCCTAAGTGATGGACCAATATGTGTGCATGTTTGTCTTGCATTTCGGTGCCTTAGTTTCGGTATTTTGGCCACTGTTTTGGGGCATGGCTGAGGTCTCCCATTCCGGTTTAAGCCCATCGTTGTATATAGTTGCATGTTTGACATGTTGCATCTTGTTACATGCTTGCTAGTTTACACTTTGTTACATGCTTGTGCAAGTTGCATTGAGTAAGCACACTCATTGTTGCATTACATTATTTGCATACTTGCATTGTACCATGTTTGCATGCTTGGTATATCACATGATATATGGCTAATTGCAATACACAACATTGTTGCATACTTGGCGTGCCCATGCTACATTAGTTTAACTTGCATGCTTAAGTTGCATTGCATCCGGCATACTTGCTACCTTAGTCTTGTGTGCATACTCGAGTCTCATTGCATTTGGCATGCTTAGGTCGCATCACATTGCATTTGGCATGCTTACATTGCATTACCTTGTATTGCATTTACATATCACATTGTATTTAGCATACATGCATTACATGGTGTTTGGTTTGGGGTGTCAAACCAAACGTGAGGAATGAGGGACGTTCGTACTTAAAGTGACGAAACGTGCCTCAATCTTCGGTTGTTGTCACTCTTGATCCAACATGATAGAGTGCGTGGCATCCATTTGTTTTGTGCATCCATTTTACATTGATATGCACACTTGGCTCCTTCAGCCATCATGCGTTGAAATGCACGATTGGTGGCCCGAGGGTCGAGAGCCACACTCCTTTGAGTTCATAGCATGATAGGGAGGGTGGTCGTGCACACATTGCTTTGAAAACGCCTTGCCATGCACTGTCTGTCCTTTGTTGCAGCAAAACAGGGTTCTGCAGGAATCATTGGCCGACCGACTACATCAAGTGCCGATCAACCAAAAATATCTGGCCGATAGTCATACAAACGGTCAATTACCATGTTTCAATGGCCGGTGGCCCTGTCTATTGGCCGATGACCTCCCATAATGCTTAGGGAGCGGTTCAGAAGCAATCTTGGGATTTGTGCAGCTTTCAGAGGCATGAAACAGTGTAAACAGAAGCGACAGTGGGCATGGCAACGGGTTTTTGAGCGCGGCAAATCGAGCATGCATCACCCAATCATTTCAAGGCGAAGCTGCGGCGGCCTCTTTTAATTTCATACTTAGTTTATTCTATAATTAATTTGTTAATTAATTAATGGTCTGTAATAATTAATTAGCTAGAGTAGTTAATTATTTATTTGGTTTGTATTATTCTTTCGGACCCTCCATCAAGAGGGCGAATTTGTAATACGGGCGCGTGCGTGCAGGTGTGAATGTCTTCCAACCCCACATCTTTCTCCCTTTTACTTACCTGCTTTTTATGGTTAGTTTTAGGTCATGTTTCAATTAGCATACCTCATGTTAGCATGTTTGCATACATTCATTCGTATTGCACGCACCGGGCTCGGCGCATCATACTAACTGCATCGTATTTCAATTCCAAGTTGAATACATGTTGTCTGTTGCATCTCATATGCCATCTTAGAATAGCCGAGCCTATTGTAGTTGTATTTTTGCATGTATTGCATTAGGCATTTCAGCATAGTCAGAATTCATGCATGTTTTCTAATTAGCTTTTTTCTTTGGCTCGGAGTACTCGGTAAGTACTTATGCTTTAGCATCCTTGCATGTGTGTGAGTGACTGCCATAATAGCATGCTTGCCATGAGGCTAACTGCTTATGTGATATACCTGCCTGAATGCCTGTGGGTGAAGGTTGGATTATCTGAATTGGAACAATTCATTGAATGCGAGTTTTAAGCCCACTTGAGAGTGGCAAAATCATGTTTTCTAAGCCCACTTGAGGGTGGCAAAATCCACGTCTTAGCCTACTTACGGGTAGCACCATCAAACCATTTTCAAATAAGCAAACATGAAATGTTTTGTTCCAATGTAGGCAATCCAGTCTATATTTGTATGCTGTGCGCATCACATAGTAATTCTAGGCTAATAAAACCGGAATAAGAGCATATAATGTTTTCAAAACTCGATATCATGGTTAGTAGAGGCCGATCTTTGATCGGGCGAGCGGGGGTGCTCACGAAGTGACCTTCCCCAATCGTACCCAAGTTCCCGAGCCGAGGCAACTTTGGTGATGACGGACACGTGGCCTTAGGTAACGAGTCAAGGTTTCCTAAATTCCCCCAAAATAAATATTTAGGTGGCGACTCTGTATCTGGCAAAACAGTCCATGTTTGACACTTCTTTCTTAAAAATCAGTTTTTGCAAAACGATTTGCCGGATTGGGACTATTTGATGATTCATCGATCTTGCATTGCACTCTGCGAGATTAGATATAGGACCATGATATTTGAGTCCAAACTATAGTAAGCCCCAAATGAACAAAACGAGATTCCCTCCCGGGACGTTCGGAGACGCCTACAGGTGGTTTGGTCAAGGTACACTTTGTCCATAACTTCTCCCTTCTATAAACTTGGCGTGCCCCTTGGGGCCCAACCCAAGTGTTGTAAGCTAGAGCTTATATACTCAACAAAACTCTCTTAAAGTTTCAATGTCAGACAACCTTTTTTAAAAAAACCCACATTTACTTCCTTAAATTTCCTATTCCACGAACCCGAAAACGACGTCATGTTCCCATTCACTCATAAATGGTTTTGACGAACCATCTTCACCGTATGACTTGCCACGTGGCAAGGAACACGTTACCTCTTCGGACCCGTCCCAAAAGACGTTCGGGGCCCACTCAATTTTGGGCTCAAAGTTGGCCTAAAATAAGCTTTATAAACCAAATTTTCCAACAATATGTACTCGGTTTTTGTAACAGTAAAATTTTACTCTGGTTAACAACATACTGATCTACTTAATGACAGTAAAATTTTACTTTCTCTTTTTAAAAAAAAAAATTTTAATTATAGAGTAAAATTTTACTCTGAATCAAAGTAAAGTTTATTATAATTCAAAGTAAAATTTTACTCTGAAACAAGCTGCGATGATGGCTTTACAAAAGAGTTCTGTGTCATGAATCAGAGTAAAATTTTATTGTTAAAAAAACAGAGCATCTGTCACGACCCACTCCCCGTACCCAAGGGTTAAATATCGTAATGGCCAGTAACTGAAGTTACCTTTGGCCAATTCTTGATCAAATTAATAAACGCGAACAGAAATAATATTTAATTGAAGGTACCAAAATAATCATCGGAGCTTCTATTTTTATTACAAAATGTATTGACCAAAAATGCCGATATTTACATATAAAAATATCACAAAAGTGTTGTGTGTGTTTGTTCCTCAGCCCTGCATCTAAGACTTTCCAAAAGCTATTTCTGAATTGCATTATTTCCTGAAAATTGGTAAACAACTATAAGCACATGGTAGAGTGAGAAATATTATGCCAATAGTATAAGGGACACAAAATAACCATGGATAGTTATGTAACTAAAATAATTAAAATAACTTAGTCTGAACAAATAATCATTTAGGTAGCAAAACTGAGATTATGTAAATAAATAGCCATAACCACGGTACCGAACAGAACGGAACAGAGGTCACAGAAGTGACAGTCAGAACAGAGATACGGATTCAAGAGGTGGCTCGTACGGATTATAGAGGTGGCTCCCACAATAGTGTAGCACTTATCTCCACACAGCACTTTGCTCCGCACAGAACATATGTCAATAGATCCATGACAACAGAAGGCCACAAAGTGACCAAACAGATGCCAATGGTTATTTAAGTCCCCCAGGCAATGGGACTCCCGTGGTGATACTTACAAAACATAATTGTTTATAAGGTCATAGTCAAATATTCTTTAAAATTTAAACAAACATATCCATTGGTTTCATTTTAAACAAATAGAGTTCAGAAATTAATTCACGTAATTGAAATATTAATATAACTTATAAAATATAATACTTGTATAAAATAAATTATGGTAAGTTAAAACATACATAAAATATATTATAATAACTCAAGGTATAATATAACTCACCTTAAAATTGATCCTTAACTTTTATTTTCCTAATATCGACTTCGTGTTTCTTTGTTTGATGCCCTCCACGCTTAGCACTCTACTACTCCCTTTATTTATAGTTGGTGAAAACCCATTAATCTCTAATCAAGTGTTAACACGTGGCAAGCTTACCACCCAGCCATCTATCTAACAAGTTTCCACATGTCCCTCTAGATTAGGTGACTCACCAATTCTTTAAAATCATTCATGCATAGTCATCAACCTATAAGCTAGGATGGAGAAGCGTAGGGTCTTCTCTCTCTCTCTCTCTCTCTCTCTCTCTCTCTCTCTCTCTCTCTCTCTCTTTTAATTATAATTTGGCCCAAATCTTAAATTAATTATATGTCTTTTTTTTTTTTATAATATATAATCCCTAATTTAATTACACTTTATCTTATACACCCATAACATTTAATATTTTATTTTACTTTTACGGAATATTTAATTAAATATTTAGAGTTTTTCTTATTTATAATTAAATAATACTAAAATAAAATTTACGGGGCAACTTAAATTTTCGAGTTGTTACAGCATCATGAGAAGAAGAAAGAGAGATAGAGAGACAGAGTTCGAAAACAGAAGATTAAGAAAAGAAGAAGAAGAAGAAGAAGAGAGAGAGAGAGACAAAGAAAGAGCACAAACCATCAAAACCAAAGAGAGAGAGAGAGTGAAGGATCTCAGATTTGAGGTTTGCGAACCGTTGCAAATCGTCATTTTTCGATGACGACAATTGTGAATGATCTCAGATCTGAAGTTGTGGATGGAAAAAATGATGGTAGTGATAAAGATGGTAGAGAAAGTGTTCCATGGTGAGCGACAATGGTGCCGATGGAGAGCAGTGATGGCACTGATGAAGAGAATAGTAATAAGTGCGAGACAGAGAGAAGAGAGATTGAAATGAGAAAGAGTGATTACAAGTTGATACACACACACATATTTATATATATATAAAGGTATTATAGTAAAAAAAATAAATTTTAAAATACTAGAGAGTTTTGAAAGAATTTATATAATTTTTGTCCTTTCGAAGGACAAGTTAGACACTGAGAAGTCCATCACCAAATCTCCTAATTTTTACCACCTCGTGTGCCGGCCCTATGGGCAGCCCAATTGGCCACCTCTTATGGGCCCACACACCAGGTTGGGCTTCAAACTCTAAGCCTAGGCTTCACTTAGGTCCGGTACCCTACTCAGGGTTTGGGCTTGGGCTTGGGCTTGGGCTTCGGCTTGGGTTGGCCAAATTAAGAGTCTTGATTGTACCTCAATCACATTCACATCTATGTTTTTTGGGGATTCTATTCACACCTAAAAAATGTTGAAGTGAGCCAAAATTTTAAATTATTTAGGATTATAATTTATTTTTAATACATCATATTTTTTTCTTCAAATTATCCTTTTGAGGTACACTCAAATAAAACAAATTCAAAAATTCAAATTATTTTTTAAAAATCTTTCTTTTGTTCACATACATATAGGAAATTTGGCACTGGCGAAGGAGGATGGTGAAGGGGAAGGAGAACGGTGACGAAGGACGATGCATATTCAACCTGTTTTTAGTCATTATTGTTCGGACTTTTAGAACCGAAAAAAATGAAATTATTCAGTTCTGAAAGTTTGAACCACAGATAGAAAAAAAGATGTCATCGTTTGGTGGACAAGCTAAGATTGCAGATCAAATGCTTGTAAGAAATCTCTCAGCCCGTTAGGGACAGCTTCAAGAACAAAATAGGTTTCACCTTCATAGGCAAGATGCAAGGATTGTGACTCTAAAGGCAACTTATGGAAAATTTATTGTGAAATTGAAGCTTTCTTCAACATCAGGAATTGTTGAGTTGAAGGAAGAATTGGCAAAGAAACGGGAGTTAGAGCATGGTAGCTTCAATGTCAATTATCAAGATGAAGATCTTGAGTGGATTCTAATTACATGTGATGCAGACTTGTATGATTGTGTGACATCCTCAACTTCAATGGGCAATCAAGTTATCAGACTATTGGGTCTTGATAAGGTTGTCAATTCTAAAAACTCCAACAAAGCTGCAGAGACACGAAAAAAGTTCGATGTATTCCCATAGCAGCTAAGTCGCTGTGATTGTAATATTTATAAATACATATACATATTGTTTTTTACTTTAAAATGTGGGAATCACTAGTTTCCATGTTCTCTGTATTCATGATGAAACAAAATAAAATACATTCGAATATATCATCTTGGAAATTTTTATTTTAAACTGTCATTTCGCCGAGCCCCTCTTGAGAATGATAAATTTAATTAAGTATAAATGAGATGTTTCTGTTCCATTACTGCTTGTTTATTATTTTGCTTCACTTTGTATTGGTGCAAAGCTAATTGCGTAATTGTGCACAGTTAAATATGAACTACTAATTAGTTACTAAGGCCTATTTTGGGAAGTGGGTTATAATCAACTTCTCAGATTATAACTTACTTCCTCTCTCACAAAAAAACTGTTTATAAGCTGCTTATAAACAGCTTTTCATCAAAAGCTGATTATAACCATCTTCCCAAAATAGTTCTAAGTTTGGAGAACGGTATGAACTACCAAGCTGTTCACTCAAAATAAAGAACTAGTACCAAGTTTGGTTGTAATCATGTTTACATCCATGTTTTGTGTGTTTTGTGCATAGTTATTAGTTAAATATAAAATTTGCAGTTAGGAGGGTAATTAAACACAAGTAAATATAGATTGAAAAATTTTAACATAAAAAGTGCAATTAAAGTAACAATTAAACAGATAATTAAATTTAATTGTGTAATTGTATTGAATTACAGGTAAAATGAATTCTTTACGTGGAAAGAAGAATGATTTTTTTAAAAAAACAACTAAAATTAAAATTTTAGCAACAAAAAGGAAAAAAAAAAAAAAAAAAGACAGAAAGTTTTCAACAACAACAATGATTCATCCAACTAAAAACACCACCACTAATAGCACTAATGCATTAAAAAAAGTTAAAAAAAAAAAAAAAATACAATTCCAAGATCAAAACATCACATCATTACTGGTGAGACCCACTATCACCTAATTAGTAGAAGCACTAATTAGTACTCCCACTCATTTTCCTTTCAACAAAACAAGTCGGAACATACCCAACAGGAGAAAAGCTTTGAAAGTTGGAAGTTTTATAACAAATAAGTTTGCAGGAAAAGATGACAAGCGTGAGCCAGAGGATTATCAACCAGGATCCTCTGGAGTGGGATTCCTGGAGTGATCCCTGAAGTGAGTGATCCAACGGCTCAAATCGTTTTTGTTATTATCTTACCGGTAAGATATATTATCTTACCGGTAAGAGATATTAATCAAAACGACGTCGTTTTGATTAAATAATATTATCTTACCGGTAAGATAATCAGAAAAACGATTTCAGCCGTTAGATCACTCACTTCAGGGATCACTCCAGGAATCCACACTCTAGAGGATCCTGAATCGAGGACTATATCCCTCTTTATTATTTTATTCACAATAATTGCAACTTGTAAGTACGACTATTGGATTCCGATTCTCTGGAATCACAGACTGCTATTAACCAACTACTCTTTCTTTCTTTCTCAATCTTTTCTCCCTTGAGAAATTCCCGGGAAAATCATTCGAGAAAATGTCTGATTCCGAGGAAGAAAATCAGGATTTCTCTCCCAACTCAAGAGCGTTGATCACACTATCACCGCACACGGCGGCGGACATGGACCTCGATCTCGACGGTTCCTGGTCGTTCGATCAGATCTCCTCCAATCCGACGTCGCTGATTTGTCTACCGCCCTCCAACCAACCTTGCTCCTCTACGTGGTTTTTTCCCGATGATAACGCCCGAAATACCACGTCAACGCTAGTCACAGGTCATCGTCTCTTCGATTGTTTTTGTTCTGAGAATGCCTAGTCTGAAATTCTATTGCTTAGATCGTTTTTTAGTCTAATTTCAGCTCATTTTTGCTTTGTATGAATCGATTTTTCGATGAAGTTTATGTAATTTTTTTATATTTTTTTTACTGTAATTAGGTTGTTTTGTGGTTCTTGTTGATTAAATAGGTTGCTTTATTACTAATTAAGAGCAAATTGGAGTATGAGGCCCTATAACTTTCCTTAATTTGGTCTCTGATGAGAGCTTTGTAGAGTTATGTATTCATTTGAGTTTTTTCTTTAGGAACACACAACAGTGACAAAAGAAATTACTTGGGGGTTGGTGGCTATGAATCTTTAATTTTGTTTTTCTTTTCTTTTTCTTCAGTTTCCAGACAACCAAACAAGTGAAACACCCTAGTAGATGCTTTCCCTTTTCCCTTCACTAGTCCTTTGTCTTTAAATTTACATGCCTATATTACCTTTATAATTGCGGAATTATCCCCTTTATTATTTGCTATTAAATTGATAATTTTTTACTAGATACGGGCAATCCTGATTTGATAAATGAAAGTCCGGCTGAAAGTGGTGATAATAGAAGGCTTCCTCCTCCATTGAGATTGACACGACTAGATTATCCAGATTGGTCTTGTGCCATTAAGGGAAGGATGGCACAAGCACTCCGATGTTTCAAAGAATCAACTGACCAAAATGTTCTAGTTCAGGTTTGGGCGCCTGTGAAGAGTGGGGACCGATATGTACTCACAACTTCTGGGCAACCCTTTGTTCTCGACCCACGTAGTAATGGGCTTTATCAGTATAGAATGGCCTCTGTGATGTACATGTTTTCTGCAGGTGGGGAGAGGGGCGGAGCCCTTGGGCTTCCTGGGCGTGTTTTCCAGCAAAAAATGCCTGAATGGACTCCAAATGTGCAGTATTACTCCAGTAAAGAGTATCCACGGCTTACTTATGCTCTGAATTACAATGTTCAGGGATCCTTAGCTTTGCCAGTTTTTGAACCTTCTGGGCAGTCCTGTGTTGGTGTATTTGAGCTCATCATGACTTCACCAAAGATTAACTATGCTCCTGAAGTTGATAAAGTCTGCAAAGCACTTGAGGTTGGTTCACCATCCCTTCCTAGATAATGCAGGTCCAGTTTCATGTTATGTTCTACTAAGCACCAAGTGATGTACATGTCATTATAGGTATCCTTTTCAGAAATTGTTTTGCTTATTATGATTATTTATCAAATTTTGAATTATATTGCTCATGGTCCATGCATGGCTGTAGGTTTTGCAATTTCCTTAAAAAAAAAATGATAAATGTTTGATGCTAATATGACCCTACTGTGTCATTCCTAGATGTACATGGTGAGTGTTTGAGAATGGTAGGACAATTCACTATGGTTTTATTATCATTGTCTTAATGATTTAGACGGGATGTTTGAAATTAGACAATTTAAACTCAAATTGGATACTTCAGGGATGAAATTGACAAAGTTAAAACTTTGGGCTCCAAAATGACATGGAATGCTTACTTTAGGGACCATATGTGTATTTTATATTTTTTTCTCTCATGTGTTATGGTTGACACATCCAAACAATATTTCATTTCCGGTTATTGATTATGATATAAAATTATATGAATGTGAAAACAAATAATCATGGAAGACTACTTTTTTGCCTTTTTTTGTGTGTGTGGGGAGGGTGATGGAGTGGCGTCAATTGTAATGTGCTACACAAGGAGTGGCCCACCTTCTGCCCATAACTCCCCAACTTGGATGAAGACTGGATTCAGTCCCAGGTCATGTCACCACTAATGATCCTATATTTTGATTTCAATATTTAAGAAATAGGCATGGGATTCCAATTGCCCAAGTTCTTATGTCCTCTATTGAACATGTTTTTATTCATAAGAATCTTGGATATTCTTGTAATCATACTAATGCTAAAATGGCTGGAAGAAGCTCTTTCATTGTAATATGTTACAAGATTGCATATACATCATCTTTAACGAGTTTAATGTAGCCAGAGCTTTGTGTAAACGTTATTCTCACAACCTACTTTCTATATTTTTTCCATCTCTAGCTCTTCCATCAAAGCTTTCAAGATTCTATTTATCAAACAAAAAAAAGGCTTTCAAGATTCCTTAGTTTACATAATTTCATTTTCTCTGCAGGCAGTAAATTTGAGAAGTTCAGAGATTTTGGATCATCCAAGCACACAGGTAAACAGCAATAATAATTTGAAGAGCCATTGTAGTGTTCTTTTATTTTGTATTCTCACATATTTATGCACTCCATTTACTTGTGAACCAGATTTGTAATGAAGGTCGTCAAGAAGCGCTGGTTGAAATCTTGGAGATACTGACAGTGGTGTGTGAAACTCACAAATTACCTTTGGCTCAGACCTGGGTTCCATGTAGGCATCGCAGTGTTCTGGCCTATGGGGGTGGTTTGAAGAAGACTTGCAGTAGCTTTGATGGAGGCTGCATGGAACAAGTTTGCATGTCCACAACAGATGTAGCTTTTTATGTTGTAGATGCTCACATGTGGGGATTCCGGGAGGCCTGTTCCGAGCATCACTTACAAAAGGGACAAGGGGTTGCTGGGAGGGCCTTTGAGTCTCTCAACTCGTGCTTCTGTAAAGATATTACCCAATTTTGCAAAACTGAATACCCGTTAGTACATTATGCACGCATGTTTGGATTAACTAGCTCCTTTGCAATCTGCTTACGGAGCACTCACACTGGAAGTGATGATTACATTTTAGAGTTCTTTCTGCCACCTGACATCAGGGACAACAGAGAACAACATACATTGTTGGACTCAATATTTTTAACAATGAAGCAGCATTTCCGGAGTCTTAAGGTTGCTTCTGGTAAAGAACTTGAAGAGGAGGGGACATGTGTTGAAATAATTGAAGAATCAATGGATGAGAAACTTGATTCAGGACTTGAATCTGTTCAAATGTCACAAACTTCATTATTTCCACCTGCCCCTAATACCTTACCAACTGGTCCAGAGATTGTACTTCTTGATTCACTGGAGGAGCATTTAGGAAAAAATCTGATGCTATAAACAATAAAGGGACTCAAGGGAGTGTTGGTGGGGCAGGCGGAGTCCAAAATGCTGTTTCTCTTCCAGAGCATAAAGACATAAGAAAAAAATCAGAGAGAAAGCGTGGAAAAGCTGAGAAATCAATCAGCTTAGAGGTTCTACAGAAATATTTTGCCGGAAGTCTCAAAGATGCTGCAAAGAGTCTTGGCGGTAAGCATATACACTCAATAGTCATTTTCTTATCATTTGCTTGTTTCATTTCCACTTTGTTGGATTTTTGTTTTGAAGATGGAACTTTCTTATCAAGATACTTAAATTTACAGTTTGCCCTACTACGATGAAGCGCATATGTAGGCAGCATGGGATCTCTCGTTGGCCATCTCGCAAGATAAACAAGGTTAACCGTTCACTTTCGAAGCTAAAGCGTGTAATTGAATCTGTACAAGGTGCTGAAGGAGCATTTACTCTTACTTCGCTTGCTACCACCAGTTCACTTCCTGTCGCTGTTAGTCACATCTCGCGGCCTGCCAGTTTGAATGGACCCAATCTACAGAATTCAGCAGGCTCTAAACCAATTGACGTTATGGAGGGGAAAAATGAATCAATGGCCTCTAAGATACCTGAAATTCAGGGACAGGCTGCAACAACAAATAAAATGCTTGGAGATGTCGTTCGTGAGCAAAACGAGTTTATGCCTGAGTTGGTTGAAGGCTCAAGCCAGTCCAAAACAGGGAGTTACTCAAGAGAGGAGAGTGCTGGGACCCCTACTTCCCATGGTTCGTGCCAAGGTAGCCCTTGTCCTGGAAATGAATCCTTGCCCCAAAACGATCTGGCTGTTATTCCTATTGATGAAACATACATGGTAGGCGGCTCACCTGAACTGGTGCGTCAACCAGCAAAAGAATTGAATTTCTCACCCTCATTTTCAATCCCCAATGCCCTTGCCACAATACAACCCCAAGAGCCATTTGGCGGAATGTTGATTGAGGATGCTGGAAGCTCACATGATTTGAAAAATCTGTGTCCTGGGCTTCTTTTGGATGGACAGGCCCCAGAATACGGTTTGACAAACCTACGATGTTCTGAGTTGGTTCCTCGAGATACCATGGCTACTCCTACTGACAGAACGCCATGTTTTTCAGCCAGGCCAGAAATGAATACTGTGACCATAAAAGCAACCTACAGAGAAGATATTATAAGATTTCGGCTTTCTTTAGATGCTGGTATTCACAGACTGAAGGATGAAGTGGCAAAAAGGCTGAAATTGGAGATAGGTACTTTTGATGTCAAATATCTAGATGATGATCATGAATGGGTTTTAATAGCCTGCGATGCGGACCTGCAAGAGTGTCTGGATATATCAAAATCTTCAAGCAGCAATATAATCAGACTGTCAGTTCATGATGTAATGGTCAATCTGGGGAGCTCCTGTGAGAGCTCGGAGGAATGAGAAAGAACTTGGTTGTAAATATGGTAACCTCCTAGCACCCTTCTTGTAGAGTTAGATTATAGGGTGAAGTTGTAGATTTTTGTTTATGGGGTAGATATTGTGAAATTTCAAATCTCTTCGAGATCAAGAGACAGGATTTGTTGAGTTGAAGGAAGAATTGGCAAAGAGGCTGGAGTCGGAGCTTGACGACTTTCAATGTCGAGTAAGAGTGGGTATTAGTAGCCTGAACTGTGGATCTACAAGATTGTGAAATTTGCAAGTTCGTTTGGGCAGTCAGTCAACTAGGCAGACTATTGATTTTTGAAAAGGTTGTCGATTCCAACAACTTACTCAAAAGCTGTGGATTGAAGAAATAGATCAATAGATATGATAGGTTAGATGCTGCAATCTTATAGTGGCCAAGTTAGTGAGTACCTAAAAACTAGAGGTTTTGATGGTAGAAATGTATATTGTTTTCGAGGTTAAGGTGGTTATCAGCAGTTCCATTTTCTTTGTTATATTGGTAACACTTCTGTACCATATTCCCCCTCCTCAAAATAACAAAATCAAAAACATTTGCATATGTCAGCATGCTAATTTCATAATAATAATAAACATGTATTTTACATACAAGTCAAATTTAAATTTCATTTGTGGGTCTCACATGTGAGAGATAGAAAGAAGAGTTCTTGTCAAATTTTGACATTGAGAATAGCACACTAATTAAGATAAACTTCAAAGAATTCTTCTCAACTTTTAACTAAGCACGCCAGTGGAGTTCAGAAGAACCTCTATGCCAAAAATACATGTTTAGAACCTGAACAAAGTAAGAAATACAAGTAATGTGTATACAAACAAATTTTAGTATAATTTGTTTCACATCAAATACCATCATTTTTATAGCTTATAATTTTAACGGTAAAGTATACTACACCAAAATTCTTGATTACTCACATTGTTGATCTTAAAAATATCACTATCATTAGATTTATTTATAAAAATTTGTCCGTACACCAAGAGTATCCTTAGACATATTATTATCTTTAGTTCTATACTTTTGATTTCCAGAATCATGAAGTAAATAGTTTTAAATATATCTATTTATGCTAATATATATGTGAATGTTAGAATTGGTGTTAACGTCTTCCTTTTAGATTTTAAAAAAATATTTCTATAGTAGTTACATGGGCAATTATGTCCTAAATTTAGGTGTATTTTTTTTAGTTTTTTTTCTTTCAAATCTCTCAACTTCTGATTTTTTCAAAATCATTTTAATTTTTAGATTTTGAATTTAATCATATAGTTTATACTTTCATTTTTTTGAAATTAAAGTAGCATACATGCATGCATAGCATGTGCCGTGACTTCTAATATATATCTATATTATTATATATGTGACCACATGACTTGGTATCTAATAGTGTAGTGACTTCTCCTTATGTCACATCGTAAATTTTCCTATCATAAAATAAAAAAATATTATTTAAAGGCATGAGTAAAATTTAAACCCAAGACCTTACTATTTAAACAACACATATATTATGATATTAATTTCTTTACTATTTATTTTTGTGCTTAATTATCTAAATTACACACGCATTGCGTTATTTAGGCAAAATGGGCAATGTCATTGCTTCTGGGTGACATGTATACTTCAAATTGACGAACAAGAAAGTAAGCCTTGATAGGGCTATTTATGGGCCTAGGCCCATTTAGGAAAACCAGATAGGTGACCAAATCAAGTCCTGTGGATGTCAGAAGCTGCAGTGCTTGTCTTTTCGGCCTCTTCTCCAGAATCGGTGGGCTCAGCCAAGCCCATCTCAATACCCTTGCCTTGCTTTTCCAACATCTGTTTCTTCGTGGATTTGTAAAATGTCGCATAGAGTATAAGCTGGGCCAACCCAAACAACGTGCCCAACCCATTAGGAGCCTGAAAATCAAGAACCATCGGCCCATTAAAGAAGGATGCAAGCTCAAATTTGCTTAAAAATCTAACTAGCTAATTAAATTGAAAAAATTTTATATTCTTACAATAATGTCACCCTTACCAAATTTTCTTCACACTTTTTTTTTTTTTTTTTCACATGATAAAATAGTTTCACAAATATTCAACAGTAGTAATAGGCCTCACATGAATTAGCTATATCTAATATATATATAATTATAAAAATAAAAAAAAATAAAAAACTAAAACTTGAGAAGTGTAACATTATTATTAAATAGCAAATAAAAAAAAAAAAAAAAATGACTTGTATAACATTATTATAAAGTGCAACCATGAAAGGCAAAGATTGTTTCAATTCTATCAATTGGTTATACAACTAGGATAGGAAGATGATGGCCTTGTTTGGTTTGTGTTTGTAAAGTAGTTTTTGAGATAAAAAAAATATAAAAACTTGTTTGGTTTGCCTTTTTCTAAATATTCTCTCCAAAATAACTTTAATTTTTTTCGTAGAGTAGTTTTTGAGATAAAAAGTACAATTGTTTGGTTTGTCTTTTTGTAGAGTAATTTTTGAGATAAAAAGTACAAAAATATATTTGGTTTGCTTTTTGTACAAAAACTTGTTTAGTTTGCCTTTTTTGTAAATATGTTTCAAAAGTAATCCTGGAAATTGGATAACCAAATACATTTCTAAGAGTTTTTTTAAAAAAATCTGTTTAGTTTGATTACTCTTAAAAAAGTGTTTGTAGAATACATTTTTAAAATTTTTTTTTCAAAATCAAACCAAACAAG